>JAFVLL020002339.1:0-42896 GCA_021397915.2 Tor tambroides | reverse complement strand
GGGAGCCCGAACCATCATGAAGTCTTGCAGCGGGTCCCTGGAGCCCAGCTGCATTTCCTCACCATCACTCAACTCGGAAACATTTTATCCTTCGCTCTCCCTCACTCTCATTCCTCCCGGCAACCACCATGACTTGGTCTGACTCATAGTTTTGCGCTCTTTGCTTGAGGTCTCGAGTCCCTGAATGTTTGGGCAAGAACTGTGGGATTATTGCCCTGATTTTGAGACTTGTTCATTAAAAGTCATTTTCAAATCTGCCGAAATCGAGTGCACGGCTGACAAATCTTCAAGGACCTTTCAAATTAAATGTATAATGATTGCTCATCTCTCTTGTGGAATATTGTCTGCTTTTGGAATATCACAGAGCATTAAACAATACCGCATGGTCTATTGAAAGCAGTCAAATACTGAAATACAACACTCCATCTCAGCATGCTGAACACATGATCAATATGCAGCTACAATTCACGAACCAAGAAACTGATTAGCAGCACTGTGAATTGATTGTTCCACACCCACACTGATCTTTGTATCCTGAGACCGTTCACTGCATGCAAGTTCTGTATAATTACTTACACTAATCTCCCCGTATGCATGCTGATCGCTATATATTTTCGAAGACCTCTCTGTTGTGATCTCTCCATACTCCAGCTGATCTCTGTTTGCTCTTGCACTGATCTCTCTGCAATGACTCTGCTCTCACAATACTTGTCTCCACACTGCTTCTGATCTCTCCATACTTGTTCCAGTTTCTCCATTGAGAACATATACCTGACACCTCCTGCGTAAACTCAAATATCCAACAGGACCATCAAACTCACTCAATACTCACTATGATGCCTCTGATCTCTCCATACTTGTTCTGATCTCCCCCTTGAGAGCTTATACCCAACACCTCCTGCTTAAAACTCAAAAAGCCAACAGAATCATGAGGTTCCATTTTCAGCGTCCGTATCGATACAGAAAATCAGTCTCTCTCAGTCCTCACTATGATGCCCCCATTGTTTCCATATTCTGATGTCTCCATACTTGTTCTGCTTTCTCCCTTGAGAACTTTTATCCAACACCTCCTGTGTAAAACCCAAAAAGCCTGCAGAACCATGAGGTTCCACTTTCACTGACATCTCCTGCATCAATCCAAAAAGCCTTTCACTGTCCGTATCGATCTCATTCAATAATCACTATGATGTTTCCATACTGCCTCAGATCTTTCCACACTCTAATCACGCCATATTTGTTCTGATCTCTCCTTTGAGAGCTTATACCTGACACCTCTTGCTTAAAACCCAAAAAGCCAACAGAATCATGAGGTCCTACATTCACAGTTCATGTTTATGTAGAAAACCAGTCTCTCTCAATGCTCACAATTATGCTCCTATACTCAATGATATATCTTGCATACTTAGTTTGATTTCTCTATAGTCATTTAGATTTCTCCATACTCTAATCCAGGGGTCTCCAACCCTGCTCCTAGAGAGATTTCAGCTTCAGGGCCAATCAAACGCACCTGAACCAGCTAATGAAGGTGCTCAGGCTTACTTGATAATTACATGCAGCAGTGGTGAGGTTGGAGCTGAAGTCAAGGACTGCAGGGCAGTTGCATTATTTTATTGGCATTCACAAATCCTCTCCTATGGACTCATGAGATAGTAAGGTGTTCATCAGATGCACACTTCATAATTTTGCTAGAAGTCCTCCCAGGTACTTTTCACCTATATTTTATGAATACTGTATAGTAAGAAAGTATGTGATTTTGAGCTTCAGTATGATCTTGCAATACTTTCTTTACTCACTTCGATCTCTCCATACTCCGATCGTTCCATAATCACTTAGATCTCTCATGCTTTTGTATTGATAGCCTATTTAAGCGAATCCCTACATTTCAATCTCTCCAAATTCCATACACTAATCTTTTCATAATTACCCAAGATGATCTCCCAGTATTTAATCACTCTGATCTGTCTGTTAATTCTTCAGTTTCAGTATTACATAGTAAAGGCTTTATGTGGAATTACGTACAAGCGAACATCCTAATACTTTTAAATGCTTTGTATAAGGGAATGTTAAAGAACCTATTATTAATTGGTTCCAAAGAGGGGTACAGTACAATACAAAAACTATATCCAATACTAGAATAGGGGCTGCTCTGGGGTTCTCATTGGTTTCCGCTACCCATACAACAGAGTGCCAGATGGAAACAGTTTTTAATGAAATGACTCACATTTTAATGCTACTGTGGCTCCACTTGAGTGGATCTAGCCATCCCTGGCCTAAGCAGTCTGGATCCTTTAATATACTGCAGGTTTTATTGCAGTTGCAATCTATACAGATCTGATCAATGGATGATAAATTTGTGATTTCTTTGGGCTGCTTTCACAACCCTCAAAATTCCTCTTGTCCTGAGCTTTACCAAACTGATTAAACCCAGTTATGAAACTATGCAGTAAAGCACACGAGCGTGCCACACTTCCTCCCAAACTAAAATAACTCAATGGGTATAACAAGCGGCTGTCAACGTATGATAAAGCACCTGATCTGTGGCAGACCGACCTTGTGATACACAGAAATGAGAAATGGATGTCTTTAACAATCACTGTCAGAATGTGAGCTGGAAGGTTGTCTAGATGTTGACTGGAGAAGATGCTTGAGGAAATACTCTGAAATCTTAAAAATATAACCTGCAGTGCTAAAACCAAATGCAGTGCCAAACTGTAAATACAAACCTGCCCTGGAAAATGATGTCAGGTCCTATTTTACAATAACCAACCTGAGGTGAATTTCCTGAAAGCAACTATGCCAAGATCTTGCGACCATAGTTCTCTAACGATGCTTTTGGGAAACACACCCCTGATCATTTAACGAATACCTGCAGGAGCAAATAATCATAGGCCTTAGAGATAGTAAGCAAACAACATACTTTAAGATTTTTGTCCATCACTTTTTCCCTCCCTCTTATTTCATGGGATAGTACAGTACAAAGACAGATGCTCGTTCTATGAACAAGATTATTATTATTATTATTATTATTATTATTATTATTATTATTATTAATATATTCCTATGCATGACTGCATAAAAGACAAAACTTAGATGGAAAACAGTGAATGTTTTTAAGATACTAAAAAAACAATTTACCCTAAATCATATGTAATTATTAACTTAATGTCATGTTGTTCCAAACTATATGCTGCTATTAAAAAAAAAAAAAAAAAAAAAAAAGCCTAAGGACGATGAAGGTATCCCACAAGACTGGTTTGCAATATTACAAGTGCTCTGTAGCCATATGATATGATTTTAAATGAAAATCATCACCTCTGCTTCAGCTCTCAAATCAAATCAAATTTGACATTATAACATTTGGATACAATGCTTTGATGTTGTCTTTCAATGGGACAGTTAACATGGTAATGAAAGTTCAAAACTGAAAGTTACTGTTTTTAAAGACTGATACTTATTTGCGAAGTCACATATGTCCAAATCCAGCTGTCAGTCACTGATTTCAAAAAGTGCACATAATAAAAGAGGATGATTTTACTATGTGCTGTCAGAACCATGAAATATTGTTGAAAATAGTGTGCACTTTCAACAATTGCTGAAATTTGGTTAATTCAACCAAAGTCAATGGCCGAGTGCCCAACTAAAGGGAACACTAATCACCATAATGGTAACAGACTTCAACAACCTTTGTACATGTATCATATGAAAGAAAGAAAGCTAAACTTGTTTGTAATAAGTGAATATGGTAATTCTGTTTTTGTAGTTGTTTAATCATCTTCTGGTGAGATATTGATTTCCGATGTCCAACCTGTGGAATATGTGACATATTTGATTTAAAAGTGCATAGAGTATATTGTGCATTAAAAATAATTTAATGGTGTTTTTGTAGTTTTCTTTTTTTTTTTTTTTTTTTGGAAAACATCTGTGCAAAAAAATATTTTGTATGCGTTCGACAGAAAACAAACAAACAGCATATGTCCATGAGAGTGAGTAAATGATCAAATAATTCTCACTTTTTGGGTGAACTACTCCTTTAAGGAGAAATGAAAAAAAGCTGGATTTTAAAAGAAAGAGAAATCAAACGAACGTCATGCCAGGCGTATCCAACAGTGTCCTGCCAGCTTCACTTCTGCAGACTCTCCAACAGATTAACTCTCCATTTAATAGATGCCCAGACCTGCTTGTAAATAACCCGAAATGTCCCTTAAACAAGATTTGTTAAATCAACTATACAAACCAGACAGAGGACATAATTAACATTTCTATCTGCTTTCCCCTCGGCTCTTTTGCCCCATTAATCTGAAGAGAAAAAAAAAATGTTTTGTCCTCATCAGTGTTGCTGTTGTTGTTACTGATTGCTCTCAATTCATCATAGTCATAAAGATGTGTTAACAACTAGAACAACACTCTCATCAGTACTGTGTCAGTATATTCTATAACCTGAGCAGCATGTTGAATCAGTTCATAGTGCACAGAGGAGCCTATCAGAGGGAGGGATTTACCACTGTCACTTAGTGCAGCAACCAATCAGATTACGGCTCCTTCTAGGGACGTCCAAGACGAGCCTGGTCTTTGCGAGACTCGTAATGGCTGCCGCGTGGTATAGTACTAGATGTTCTTCCAGCGGCTCGCAAATTGTCTTATCTCGGCACAGTGGGAACATGTCAACAAAGTGGCATGGCTTAAAGGATAGTAGCAACATGACGAAACGATTCCCTTCTTAAAAATAAAGAGAGGAATTGATTATAGTATTCATCCTGTGCTATAAATACCCAGTATACGAGTTGGCCCGTGAGGCAGGCAGAGGAAGAAGGGTAAAAGTGGCTTGCATCAGATACTCTCAGGCAACCCATGTGAAATATTTAAATGAAAGGAGTTTTTTCTAGTGCATAAGCTAATAGAAAAGCCTCTCTGTTGGCACCAGACTGTCTGACACAAACTCAAATTGATTCCTAATTGAGTTTGTATGGATTTTGATCCAGCTTTTGTTGGTTACATTAAGACCTGACCAGTCTCATTTTACTGGGGTCTATGTGGGCTGCAGGCAGCTCTGCACAGCGCACACTGGCTTAGTACTAAAACTGTTGGAGGGGGAAAAAAGCACGTAATGGAGGAATCTTTCCTCTGTTTTACTGGCCTGTTTCCTTTCTCTCACTGTGCTCTAGGCTCCTGATAAATCAAAGGAGATTTTACTAAAGGTGACAAAAGATGCTGTATTTTTTCTTCAGGCTGGTTGCCTTTTCTTGGAAAGGAGTACATATTTCACACCAGAAGGTTTTTCACTTGGGCTTCTAGTTTGATACAGCATTAAATGTGTGGAAAACAAAACTATAGCGTATATCGAGCTTTTGCCTTTGGCTTTTTGTACACGATAAAATGTAAAATATCTGGAGTCATTTCAAATGAAATTGGGCTATTTTGAAAACATTTATCTAATTTGAAAGGAACACTCACTGTGCTGGAAAGACTAAATACTTTACTATCTGAAAAAGAGGTTAAAGCCACTCAGGTAGAATATAAAGTCCAGACAATGAAGATGAACCAGCCGGCGAATTAGCGAAGTCTCTCTGGTTTATTCAAATGTCCAATTATTTGGATCAAAGGGAGTGGGGCAGCGGGCAGTGGAGGTAATTTAACTGTCTATTCAGCGGGTCAGCCGTTGGGGTGAGAGCAAATTAACACACTCTGTGGAGACTTGTGATTTTTTTTCTTTTAACGGGTGACAATTTTTTGTTTTTTATTTTATTTGATAAAGCACCAAACGCATGCTGGACTTCTGTGATTAAGAGAAATTATGACAATTTCCTCTACCATTAATTTATTGTGGTTTAATTAGTTTTTCTCACTCGCTTTCTTTCTCTCTCTCTCTTTTTCTAAAAATGGATTGCTCCTTTGTGAGGTAAAGTAAATCTGTGGTCTTTAAAAGGAACAGACTGTGACAACGGTAGTATTTTACTAATATCGCTACTGATAAGTCGTTGGTCAGACGGCACCGAAGATATGCTTTGGTGAGCTCGAGGTGGTCTCTCAACATCTGGGACGATGTCTGCTATGTCTAATAATGCCACTACCGTAGTCCCACATCTAAGGTTTCGGTCACTTAAGTTTAAAATAAAACATAAAAAGCACGGCCCAACTTGCCTCAGAAGCTCTCTCTTTTCATATAGATCCCTGATCAGCCAAGACACACCAGCTGACTAAAATTCATTTTTGCTTCACCTCTCAGGTTTCATTGAAAGCATTAACAGGGCAGTTAAAGAGGATTTGGATTGAAGCCAGTTTCTCCGCTCCAGCCGCCACAGTGGCATCAACTCTCTGCCCATGGCACCTCTGAGAACAACAAGGTGCTAATTGCCGCGTGGTGATCAGAAGTTCTCGCGAAAGGGCCGGCGGCTGACCTCCACACCAGCTGTGATAAACGACTTTGCAAACACCACCATAATGCAGAGGATGAGCAGGTGCCAGGGTGTGAAAAGTGTGGCTATGAACAACAACATGTGTCAGGGTTTGTGTATGTGTATAAAAGAAAAGAACTACAATAGAAGGAAAACAGGTCAGAATGAATTTGTTTACAAAACTCCAAACACATTCTTGAGAGTGTATGGACTCAGTTCTTTTGTAAGGCTTTTTGGATTGACAAATACTCTAGTAACCTTTCAATAGCCAAATGTTAACTTGGCAAGACCGTTTTGAGAGGGTTTTCTGCATCTGGTTTTGGCCTAGTTCACGCTGACATAGATCAACAGCTGAATAATGAAACTGAAACAGCAAAAAGGTGCGAAAGGTGTGTGAGAAATCACACCTAAATGCTCCAGACACATTCAAAAACTTCAAGACCTCCCCTGCTAAGAGCTTATAGGGTTCGATTTGGAATGTGAAGAAGCATAAAACAATTGTTATGCTTCTTCGCTAATAAAAAGGAAGATATTTTTGTTCATGAATTTTAGCTGGCTTTTAGGAATTCAAACTGAATGGATAATTTAAAGTTGGATGCAATTTTACCCAAACGAGCCAAACACACTGTCTTGTTAAAAAAAGAGCATCTAATAAGTGCAGAAATACAGCAAGATGATTTTCACACATGCACTCAAATGATCAGTCAAATCAGGCGATTCTAAATATGAAGTCAAATGATCAAGTGACAAAAGCCACTATAGTGCTAACACAAATAGAAATTCCCCAGTAGCTCAATATCAATGCCTGCGTGCTGTTTCCCAGGTGAGAGATGGTTCTGAATCAGAAATGAATTGAGCACAAAGAGAGTGGAAGAAAAAGGAAAACCAAAAAACTGTGCATTTCTCATATGTGTAAAATGGCACATTCAAACCGTTTTTCATTCAGAGAGATAACAATAACTTCAGACTGCAATCTGATAATGAAATTGCAGTCAGAATTGAGCTACCAAATAAAACAAAACTAGATTTTGTTGTTTGTGAGTCTTTTGGTTTCCAGATATGTAAACTACAGTGATGGAATGAAATTAAAATATAATACATAATACACATTACACACCATTGTTGCAGTCAGAAGATCACAAAACCAGTGGCTTTGGTTAGAAATACGTGGAATTTTTTAAACAATATTGTAGTTGCACAGTGTTCCTGTAAATATTACATCTGCATGTCAACTACATGAAAATCAGTGGCTTCTCCTACAAATATAAAACTGTGATGCCTGATTAATTTAGAGAGCAGTGCATTTGTTTATTAAAGGTTACCTATTGCTTATTACACTGAATCAAATTCCACACTTGCAACCCTGAAAATGCAGAAATATGAATTATATTTTTTGTTTTTCTTGAAAGACATGAACTTCTGTTACAGAATAGAAACATTTCATCAAGCATCTTGATTTCATTTCACTAAATCAATTCCGAGTGAGGGACATAGTTGTTGTTTAATAAAGAATATTAAAAATCATCCCGCTGAATTTAATATGACCATTCTATATGACAATCAGTGTAAGTGAGTTTTAACCGAGTACAGATCTCTTAGTCAATATAGCCATTTTCACCATAGCCAGGGAGGGATCGGTTGTGGATTTTTAAAAGAGTCTTTTAAACTACAATCATATCTTAGATAATAAAAACCAATTGCGTTTGGCCCGTAAAGAGGTTTATCTTTGCTGGTCATAGTAGCCTGCAGGGACAGGAGAGTTAACAGCATGGAAAAGAAGCAAATGGTGGAGAACATCTCTTAATCTGTTCCTACTCGTCCTTAAACGCTGTAAAATCTTTCACCATTGATGCGTTCAAGAGTCCCAAGATTAAAAAAAAAAAAATAGCAACTGTGTGGATTTTAGATAAGAAATGCCAGTCAGTTTATGCTTCAGTAATCTAGTGTTTCACAATGCAAGGACGATGAATTTTGAAGATAATTCTGGTAAATGGCTCTGTTGCTTTTTTTTTGCTCCATCAATATTATGTTACAATAATCTTGCAGATGTTTAGGTTTAGATCTTTGCTCAGAGGAACCAGTACCTACACAGATTAAAGAAATTGTTCACCAAAAAATATGAAATATGTGTCATCATTTACCCTCACCCGAACTGGAGTTTTCATAAAGGTTGCAACAGCAATATAAAAGTATCATGCAAGTGTTTTAAAATGCACTCATACTTATATACTGTATATAAGGCATGCAATAGTTTTGTTTAAGAAAAAGACCAAATTACTTAGAAACAAATCATTTGGACCAGTTTTACTAACCAGATATGTGACCCTGGACCACAACACCAGTCTTAAGTCGCTGGGGTACATTTGTAGCAATAGCCAAAAATACATTGCACGGGTCAAAATGATCAATTTTTCTTTTATGCCAAAAATCATTAGGATATTAAGTAGAGATCATGTTCCATGAAGATATTTTGTAAATTTCTGACCGTAAATATATCAAAACTTCATTTTTGATTAGTAATATGCATTGCTAAGAACTTCATTTGGACAAATTTAAAGGCGATTTTCTCAATATTTAGATTTTTTTGCACCCTCAGATTACAGATTTTTCAATAGTTGTATCTCAGCCAAATATTGTCCGAGCCTAACAAACCATACATCAATGGAAAGCTTATTTATTCAGCTTTCAGATGATGTATGAATCTCAATTTTGAAAAATGGACACTTAAGACTGGTTTTGTGGTCCAGGGTCACATATTATTATATTTATTTTGGATGGACTATTTAGGATGGATGCACATATTATAAAACACAACTTTAGCTCAGAACAAAGACCAGCAAAAATCGCAAGTGACTTTAGAAAGAAATCTCAGTGAACCACGAAGAGGTCAACTGCACATAAAGTGTCATATCCAGAGAAAACTGACAAAGCATCCGAAAAGGCTTTTGAAACTGATGTCCACCCATGATTTACACACCTCCTGTGAGTAAAAGCTGCTCTGTCTGTCTTTAAAACTGTATTTACTGGCACAGACAGCAAGAAAAGCGTAAACGGATGGACCTCAAGACATGGGGAATTAAAGCTTTCAGCTCGATTGGACATGCAACAGATACATCAGGGTGACCATGCAGCTGTTTCTCAAACACTTTACAGCATTCTGCAGAAACAGAACAAAACATACGGCAATATCAGCCCACACTGAACAGATTAACTGCCAATATGGTGTTTTTGTCTTTTAGGAAGAAGAACGTTCCTGCTTTTGCAATACTGAGGGAAGTTTTAAGTGGAGCATATTTCAAAATCTGAAGAAGAAAAAACTTTAACAGGTTTATTTTAGAAAGCAGTTACCACTTTGTTTTTTGTTTTTTTAAGTATGTGCTCAGTGTAGGTGACTAATCTGTGTATTCAATAAATAGTGATTATAAACTTTCAAAATTCATGTATACAGCATGTCAAACATTAGGAGGTAAATGTATAAACTGTCAGCGATTTTTAGATATTGCAAATTGCACCGAGCTATTTTACCAGGGAGTGTGATCTGTTAATATCATTATCCTGAAAAAGTATTTTTTTCAGCGTTTTTATCCAAATGCATCACAAGTTTTTGATTTAAGTTTTTAACTTATTTAAATAGTGAGCTTTTATTTAAAATTGAAATGAATAGCTGTATGCTTTTGCATCAACTATGGTTATTTTTGTTCGTATACAAATCTACGCCAAAGCAGCTATTTTTTATAATGATTTCATTAATTACTGTGTGAAATGTATAATTATATCTTAATTTATAATTAATGAATAATTAATCTTTCACTTTGATGCAGTGAAATTAATCAGATTTCTTTTCAAGCTTGTTGGGTTTACAGTTTTTTTTTTTTTTGAATGCATACTTTGTAATAATCAGGGAAGTTGTTTGTTTATGTGATAACATGAATGATTTTGGATCGTGAACGCATGTGTAGTTTAATGGTGGTTCTCTCGTGAACACTGTGGTTCAGTGTCGCTGTGAGTCCGAGGCCAGTGCTGCTGTGAGAGCTCGTGTCAACTGGCCGCTCTGTTTGCAGGAATAAATTGTAAGCATATGGTGTGCTGACAGAATCACTCAATCTTCTCAGTACATGAAGTGCACATTCATCATTCTGCCGCTTTCATCACACAGGAATTTCTGCTCCATTCTTTCAGGTGAAATTTTGTTTACCCACAGACTGCTTTATATCTGCAACCCATTCAAACCCAAAGAATCAATGCTGAAGTTTTGCTCTGCATTCAACAAAGAAAAGTTATAAGCGCAAATATCTAAATGTGTTATTTTTGAGCCAACTAATCTTTCCAGCTGGATAATCACTATCACTATTGAGTAGTTGTTGTTGGGGTTTTTTTCAGTTACGGCCATTTTTGCCCTGTGGGCTTGAACAAAAATCATTTCCACAACATCACAAAATGTAATGGAAATGACACTCTTTAAAACAGGTATTTTCAAATCATTTCTAAACCATATTTAGATAATAATTTCATTCTTTTATTATTATGAATAAAGGGTAGACAATAAAACATATACATAAAAGGCAATTAGAAAGTAGAAAAATTATAAATAATGAATTTAATATAAAAGAAACAACCACATGAACAAATTCTTAATTTTAAAGTAAATTAGCAAATTTATAGCAATGTTATTTTGAAAAAAAAAAAAAAAACTACAATGTGATTATGTGGGAATCATGAAAGCATATATAACAACAAAAGGCACATTTTTAAATGTTCGGTGTGAAACAGACAGAGCCAGTCTGTTACAATGGTACAGTGGTCGCTGTCTGTGTGTGTGTGTGTGTGTGTGAGGTCCAGAAATGGAGATGAAAACACTGAGCCTAATTATCCATTTAATGAATCAGACACATTTATACTGGCAATAACTGACAAAATATTTCTCACATTAAAAATTGTTTGCACACTGAGAGAGCGTTTGGGTGAGGATTTGGTGTTGGAGTGTGTGTGAGGGAGTGTGTGGGGTCACACACACGAATACACACATGTTAGAGCAGTGTTGTAGCACCACCTTTTTGCCAGAGATATGATCTCGGGTCTGCGCTGCTTTAATAAAAACCATATTTTTATTTATTTTTTATTTTTTGCAATGCAATGCAATGCAATGCAACTAAAATAATGCTAATTTGATTACATATATAAAGACATTTTAAGAAACTGACCAATATTTTAAGATTATTAACACTGCCTGATAACAAACAACTGCAGTTGTGTGACTTCAATTTTAGCAAAACTTGAAAACAGGAAATTGTACAATACTGTATGTATTTTTTTTATGTAAAAAAACATTAAGTATAATATCAGTTATTTACATGTCTCACATCATAGCATGTATATATCATGCATCCTGCTCTCTAGATACTAACAAATAGTAAACACACCGGCAATAAAAAGCGGCTACTACTCAACATGTCAACAAAACTTCTGGACAGGAGTAGTAAAGTGCACATCTCAGTGCAGATAATGTACTGAATGCATTCCATCTCTCAAGAACACCCAAAAGCACATCTGTACTTTTATAGTACGGTGGACTGTTTGCTTTAAAGCATTAACTGTCTATTTGAGAACAGTGTGAATGATGTGGTAGGAAATCCTACTCTAATTTCTGCAGTCAGCGCATGTAGTAAAAAGCTAGAGGAAGGGTGGGGGTGCTCACCTTTTTAGTCATTCCCCATATGAATGACAGGCGAGACGTGACTGCGTCCCACAAAACATGAAATCTCATCATTATGAAGTACCCAGAACTTTGATAAAATTCCCTAACATCAGCATTGTCATATCTGCAATTTCTTTTGTTAAACCTGCTGATTTCTGCACGGGCTGCACCTAAAACAGAAGCTACATTACTGTGTCCATTCTTTACCTCCTCCCAGAAATCGGTAAAAGACAAGTGTGTAATATAAATGAAAAATAACTCTATGGTATGAAAGAGGCATTTCATTTTTTCAGCCATAAATGTACAGGAGATTCACGGTGCCCAGCTCAGGTTCTGAATAAAACATAACTCTTGATAATTGGCTGGGGCAATGTTTTCTTTTCCCTCTCTCACTCTCATTGGTAATTTTTTTCCTGAAGCTTTCACCCGTTTCTCCGGCAGATCAAAGTTAGTGTCACATGACTCTAGCGGAGAGCTGCACAGTGACGTCTCTCCCGCTGAACGTTATCCCACAATTCATGATTAAAGCATGTTGGGGGGAGGCAGAATTCGAGGCAGAAATTTTTACATTTTTATACATGACCTGGATTCAGCTGAATGACGAGGACCGTGGCTTTGTAGGACGATGTAAATGAAGGCTAACCTAGCGTTTCGCTCGCGATGTGCATGCACACAAATTGATGAGTCATCATCCAAAAAATAAAATAAAATAAAATTCTATGCTTACATGGAAACTAGTTCTGGCTACTAATTTGCAGGTAAACCATCTTCACAAAATTCAATGTGAGAAAATTCCCAAAGCTTATTTGGCAAGTGATTGAAGCTATAGCTTCCCATTAAAATTAAAATTGTTTTTCTTCCCCACTACAGATTGGGTTGTAAGTGGGTTGTAATTACAGAAACATGGACATAAGTTTAAACTATGTACATGCATTTATGTTATTATCCAAATTTATCATCTTCACCCCATTTCATTTTAAGTAGCCTATGTTAATTTTAAAAAGTGAATAAAAGAGAAAACATGTATTCTAATATACAAAACAAGGTAAAAACAAATTAACAAATATACTAGGCTAGTAATTAAAAAAAAATGGTGTAAATATTTAGGCGAAGATTTGGAATAAATATTAAAGAATATGTACTGATTCAGATGATATCAGTTTTTAATGTCCCAGAATAATGTTTAGTTGTTGTGAAAATTATTCTTAAATATTTCAAAATAGACAAGATTTTGAAATGGCCCAAAATATACTTGTGTACATATTTATGCAAATATATTGCCTACATTTTTAAAATACCATTTTTTAAAGCATTTAAATATATATCACATTTGAATACAAACCAGCAAGGAACATACTTTATAACTTATATATATATCACTATAAATCTAGGTTATTCCAACCACATTTTTATTTAGCCTAAGTGTATGTTACTGTAAGATTGGAAATGTATTTGCTTGCCCCTAAAAAACAAAACAGTTGAAACTAAATATATTTTCAGTTTCAAAAATATATTTCATTGAGCTACAAAGTTTATAACATATATTTAGCATAAATTCAAAATACACATTTTTTCCTTATGGGTATGTATAACAATTGAGATTGTATCGTGATCCCCAATTTGATGTCTTAACGCATACTGTACATACTGAATGCCTATGTAAATCGAAGCTCTGCTAGAAGCATCTTCACAGTCTCTGTATGTGCTGTTCTGAAACAGCCGGCCCGCGCTTCGTAAACAGGCTCTCAGAAATGTTCAGTCGTCCCGTCCCGAGGGTTCTGCAGCAGTGGAGCAGAAGAACTGAACTAGAGAAGACCTCACTGTTTAGCAAACATTCCTGCTTGGGAGAGCAATTAATAATTCACAACCGTGGACCAAAGCAACCTCATTTTATCAGACCACAAAAAGACTGGTCATCAGCACGGCGCAAGTTTATACAGCCTTGTCCTTCTCTTGCTCTACACGAATTTATTAATGTGTCATTGATTAAATTAGTCCACCTCAATGGTCCACTTTCCTGTTGAATTGAGAATTAGCCGTACATGTCACAGAACAGATGGCTCGGAGGGTACGTGGATGAATCACTCTCAGTGGATAGCAGTGTTTCCATATGCTTTTAAACACTTGGAGATGGTTCTTGGTAAAAGCCCTTTCACCAAAGAATTGGACTTTGGGATACAAAGGCTAGATTTGCAATCACGGAATCTTGTTTTTCTACAAAAGTGAACAGAATTATTTGTTTTTTTGGAAGTAGCGTGCCTAAAAGGGAATTCACAATGCATTTTTGCATGCGAAAACAGCAAGACGGCGCGCAACAATAACAAAATAGCACAGACGGAAAGCGTTCTGTGCGAATGACCCCTAAAAACAATCTACAATTAAATCAGCATCACAACCAAAGGAAAGGTAGATCCAGAGTTCACTTGTCTCATGCAAGTTACTCAAGAAGAAAATGAGCCGAGAAAGGTGACTCACACACACATACAGGTTGGCAGAGTAGATCGGGGCAGCGCAAATGTACCGTGCTGCACCGTGAACAATCTGTGGCCAGTTTGAAAACTCAGACAGGACCACTGGCCTCATTTCTGGACGTCAGACAGCACCATATGGCAGCAGCTTGCGCGCGTCTTAGTTGTGATCTAAGTCTGTATTTGTATGCAAGTTTAAGAGTGATCAGCGTTAATTAGAAACACTGAAGGAGTGGAGTGGAGACAAGTTCACACGTTGTACACCATAGAAACAGTCCCACAGGCATTGCTGTTTAATGTACAGCAAGTCCTTGAAACCAAGCGACTACCAAGGACGGCAAACTTTCTGACTTGCTGTCAGGTGCTGCTTTAAATAGCTTCAAGTTATAGCTGGTTCGTTCGTGGTAGTTGACTGTTGGCTCAAGTAGTCACAGAAGAACTCTGGGTGATCTTATTCGTAGGTACATAAAGTGTGGATGTTCTTGTACTTTTGGACAGACAGCGTCTGTGTACGTTTTGACATCAGAACTGGAGAAAGAACCTACGATTTCAAAATGTCATGCACACAGAGGATTGTTTTCTGTTGTCGGTTTTTTAATGAGCAGATTTTTGATAGGTCAGGTTTTGTTGTACACTAATTGAAATGTACAACACTGACAGCTTTTCACATGTGCACAATGAACGGATCTCTTCAGACTGTTTTCGGAACTGAAACTGGCCGAGTTCTGTTCTTAGACGTGGCCCCAGAGTGGGATTTCGTTTACTATCATTTTTAATCAAAGTTATTTGTAAAGGAAATCCAGATGGGACTAATAAAAGTTAAGTCGTGCACTCTTAGTATTGCTCAATTACATGAAATATTGAAACCGTAACATGAAACAATTTTGATGTTATATGTAGGACCATCATTTCATTCAGTTACGGTTGTGTGTGTTTGCCCTAATGGTTCTGACAATGTTTATTTATTATAAACACAATAAGATTTAAATTCAATATGCTATAAACCTCATTTGTATGTCTCTAAAGTTGTGTGTTTTAGAATTTAACCATTCCTTGACATTGTGTTTTGGATTTTTATTTTATTTTATTTTAATTTATTATTTTATTTCATTTCATTTTATTTTATTCTTTGAGCCCGGTATCATGAAAATGCGTATAAATAGTACGCCAAATAAAAACAAAAACTTGTGGTATTGATACGCAAAAATGGACTTTGGCGTATATATGATACGCATGTTTTTGGCGTGCATATAATACGCAGTTTTCGTGTGCATATCATACGAAATTTGTTGCCGTGCATATGATACGCAGTTTTCGCATAAATATGATACGCATCTACCCCACAACCCTAATCCTACCAACGCGTAGCATATACTCGCCAAAGTCCATTTTTGCGTATCAATACCACGAGTTTTCGTTTTTTGTTTGGTGTACTATTTATACGCACTTTCATGAGATCGGGTTGGAATAAGACAAATAAATGAGTAAGAATACTACTGAGCACATATCAATATATAAGGTGCTGTAATTTTAGCAATTACACAGACACATTTTTTTTCTTCTGTTTATGGACCAGATGAGTTAATTTTAAAAGTTTACAATTACCATGCTGGATATTTTTTGGTTACTCGTATCTGAGCTGAAACTAAAGCATGTCATTAGCTGGCACCACCAAACTGCAGAAAACACAACACATCACTCTCATGGCTCAAATCACATTAACTCTGGCTGTTCACGGCACAGGAAGAGCTCGCATCCTCGTCTCCTGCTGTTCCTGTTGGCTGTCTGTGGAAATAGGACAGGAGATGGCACTTATAGGGGGCTGTATGTCACAAATTCTGTGCTATGAAGTTGTACCTGAGCTCTGGTGCCACCTCAAAACACCAGCTGCACCATCTGAGCATTTGAAAATGCTTTTCATATATTTCAAGCTGAAGCCTGTCTAATCCCTGTTTGTTTCCTATATGAGATCTACAGGGAAAAGCTCTAAAAATGCAAGCAATAAAAGACCTTTATTGGCTTTTTTTTTTTTTAGCTTTACATTTATGCAAATGTCAAACTGGCATACATGGATTTCAACATGCCATATGAAAAGCATTTCAAAATCTAAGATGACAAACTGAGTGTAAATCCTTCAAAATGAATATTACTGCATGCAATTTAAAGCGATTTATATGTTAATAAAGAATAAAACCAATCACTCTGCTCAGCTTTGATATTTGAATGCCAAAGATGGCCATGCAGCATCTAAATTTTTTACCAAACCCTTTTGTACTCAACCAAAGTAAAATATTAATCATGTCTTCTTCACAGGGGAAAGTTTTTTTTCTTCTTGTTTTTCTTTTTCCTTTACTTTTTTTTTAATCCATTAATTGGGGAGTCTCTATTGCCCAAGCAGTGTAAAATTCATTTTGACTTGTTTCTCCATTTGTCTGGAGCTTCGATCAGGTTTAAAGCATCTGTGTTAGAACCCCACACGCCTAACAGGTTATCTGCCTAATTACAGTGTTGGAGAGGTTGCACGGTTAAAAATTTAAGAAGCTCCATAACCTCTATTTCACCCTGTGTGTGTACAGGACCCCTGAGACTATGTTCGCTCGCTCCTTCTCCATTAGCTCATGTCTTCATGCCCAGAGGAACTCACCGTGGTGACAGGCAGCCCTGGATTGCTCTAGCTGCAGGGCGGAAGGGGTTAGGCTGCGCTTTCCGCACCACGCGCTCCTGCAGTCTCCAGCTGAACCAATATTAACAAATACTGTAAACCACAGGGTGTAGGGATGGTCTTGGTACTTTTAGTGCGTGCCTCAACCTTCATGTGCGTTTTTTTGCTCAGTTTCAATCCATATAAACACCATGAAACATGTTAATCTAAACGATCTCAGTTAGATATTTGAAGAAGTCACCTCATAAGAATCGTAATAAAAATAATTCAAATGTCTCTCTGCAACAAAAATAGATAGGGTGAAGGAACACGAATATGAGTTTGCAATATAGACACCTCATTAATAAAGCAGTGGACTGTTCTCATACCGGCTTTATGGCTTCATCCGAGACAAATGTGGTGCTTTTAGGGATTAGTTTCAGCATTATAGACAAGTTACAGATATATCCCTGATTTAAACGCCATTGAGACTGTCATATTCCCAACTTTATCTCAGTGCATTGGAAATGAAAGATGACCTCTTGTACATGCTGAAATCAATCATCCTGACAGACATGGCTCTAATTCTTTATAACCTCATATCAAAACCTCGGAATTATTCCTCTTCTTTTAATGTTGATGAGAAATATTTTCATTTTCATCCAGCTAATCGGACTTTTCATCTGCAGAGAGGGAAAATTAGTATGAGAGTCCCAAATCTCACCTCTTTTTCCCTGAAAAAAACACATAGGAGTGCTAAGGATTTTAAAAGGTCTTAGTAATGTCTCTAAAACATCATGATTCTGAAACCTTCTTAAGGTCTTCAGATCGTTAAACATTTTCCCACCGAAGAATCATTACTGAAGCATAAACAGCATGTATTAATACACAGGAGAAAAGATAAAGATACATCCTGAGAAGGTTAAATCACCTCTGGTGCAGGTGAGAGACTGAACTGAGATTTTAAAGTGTGTAATTTTTTTGGATGTAAATACTTTTTCCATCCCAGCTTAACATGCAGAGAGAGCTCTAAGCAAGTCATTTGTAGGTTAATTCACAAGAAGTGTCAACGCTCTGTGGAACTGTCGAAATATTGCTCTGTTTGTTTAAGAATCCTGACCTGCCTGACATAGCAACAGGCTCAGCCAATGGCGTGAGTTTGAGGCGGGTGTGTTCGGGAATGTTTGAAAACATTATTTTTGCAGTTCTGTTTGGTGACAGTAGTGGTGCAAAATTCAAAGTGAAATACACAAAAAGTATTTTGCAGCCAATTTGTAATGTATTTCCAAGTGAAACGGGACGTTTTGCAGGTTCAAAAAAATTCTTGACATTTGGATAAAAGAACGAAAAGGTAATTTGTAAATGATATGCAGTAAGAACAAGAATGTACATTTTTAACTAAATACCTTCCATTTTAAAGTTATAAAGGTAGACACTGTAGGTCTACACAGTAGTAGTACTGTTTGTTGAACAGTATAAAATGAATATGTTTCTCCAGGGCTTTAGAGCAGCCATAGGCACCAAAATGAGAACAAAAGTGGTTTTGGATGTGGGTGAAAGCCTGTCAGCGAGAATGCACTCAAAGAACTGATATCATTCTCCAAATACGCTTAGACAAGGGTGCAACAGGCCGTCTGAGGACTCTGCCAGTCAAACCTGGGATGTAACTTCTACAGGAGAGTTTTATTTTCCTGTCACATTCGGTATTCTGAAGTAAATTTTGCTCTTTGTGTGGTGACATTCTCTGTCCTTCAACAGCAAGGCTTTAAGTGTTTGTTACAAATTCTGTGGTGGCCAAAAAAACTAAAAATGTTTCAAAAACTGAAGCCATGTTAAGATTTCATTGCAGTGGGTTTCATAATCTTCAACGATGTGAGGAACTTTTAATGGATGAACATAAAACTCACAAAGACGACAAATTCTTTCCCCAAGGTGAGCGATTTCTAATGGTATTCTCAATAATTCAGAATCTCAATAATATCCCAGATTAGAGCCACTCACGATCTGAATAAGAAATATAATTGAATTAATAATAAATGATTGAACAAGACAAAGAAACACTGAATTTCAATGAGAGGCTGTCACTGCAATGACATTTCGTTGATGGCTTCAGAGAAAACTTCTGTTAAAGGGTGACATTCAGAAGTGTGAAACATTTAAATTCTAAAACTAAATGAAGGTAATTCTGTTTTTTTTATAAAAGCTAACACCTCTACAACAAAAAGCACGCAACAGCAAAGAGATGCTAGAGGATCAAGATGGGCCATGGCCCTCTAGCTTGGTTATTGATTCTGTAACTCAGCTGGTAGAGCATGGCGTTAGCAATGCCAAGGTCACAGGTTCGATTCTCAGGAATGCCAATGTGATCTAATTAGTATTCTATAGGAATTCCTTCATACAGTAAAGTTCTAGTGCACATAGATTTGCTTACAATATCAATGCGCTGAGAGCATCTAAACCTTCAGTTCTTGGAGAAGCTTTGATGTACATATATTTAATTCAAGGGATTAATGGGTTGTGTTTATTTTATTTATATTAATGGAGATTAATAAAGTATCTTTAATGTACTTCAAATGGTTAGCACAAACACAGCTTATTTGATGTTTTATTCAGTTCAGTTTCGAAACATTGAGAGTCAAACAATGCTGCATCTTAAAAGGCATATTTTCAGAATATGAACTGAGTTTGAAAAAGAACACACTTCTCAGCTCTTGATGACTTATGTAGCCAATACACAGTTGTGTAGCATAAAAACTGTACATTCTCTGATTAACTACATTCACCGGGTTTGCATTGTCCCTTGAGCCGTATGTTCCTTGACAACAACAGCAACCTCAAAGATAATTTACTCTGTGCTGTTAAAAAAAAGTACAGCTTAACCATGAAGAAAAATCATTAGTGCTTGCCTGGGTATTATGCGATTGTTATGGACTCAAAGTCAGAATCCCGCTATGGGATTTAATTTCTGACCAGTCATCAGGTGCACAAACACTTATGCATCTCAAAAATTTAGTTTTAGAAGCTGTCAATACTTAGATCTTCTACATTTCAGTACATACTGGATGCAGCTGACGCTTTACTGACTGGAAGTATGCATCTGCCGTGAAGAGAGGACAGGAAGCGGCCGATCACATGAAGGTTGAGGATTCATCATTACGAAAAGAACTGCTGAGGAACATTAAAGCGATTTGTTTTGCTTGCGATCCTGTGACTTAAAGGGAGTTTTGTTGGCGTCTCGCTGTGCAGGCACATCTGATTACATGAATAGAGGCAGGTAGTTTCCTTTAACATATGTGGCCTGGACTGTAACATTAACCTCCTGCAGCTCAAGCCTGCTGCTCTAGACGAGGCACGGACGGAACGGGGCGAAATGAAACTCTGTCCACATGTTTATAAATAATCAAGGACCTTTCGCTACAACTTGTGTTTGTAGGACTTTAAATAACTGAGAGTGCCATTATCTTGTGCGTCTGGTGGGGTCTGGTGTCTTATCAATGACTTCAGGTATTTGTTTGACATTTAGAAGGTGTTACTCGAGCAGAATGGCAACTAATGGTATTGGATTATACAGTTATTTTCACATTTTAAATTGGACTGAAAAAGCCAATCAGTGCCATTGCATTCACATATGATTAATGCCTTGTGAACAAAGTTAAATGGTGGTTTAAGCGGATCATGCGTAGCCTCATCTATTTTCTACATCTCATTATTTCTGCCGTGTGGCGGTGGTTTGTGTTGGTTTTCTGGTGTGTGTTCTTGTTTTAACCGGTGTGTCCAGGAATAAGGATGCATTTTTCATCATTGAAATAACCAATTATTGTGATATGTTTTGTAAAGGAGGTCGTAATTGAATTTATTGCACATTTTGACAAGTATCACACTCCAAACAGAGACTCTGGCTTTCTGCTGCTAACCCATTTCTGGTCAGAGAATGTGGCATGAATGAAGCTGGTAAATGATGGTGTAGTGCCCTCTACTGTTAGCGCTCACAAGTAAATGTTCAAATTTGTTTACTCCAAGATGAGTGTGTAACAAGAATAAAGCCTTTAAAAAGAGGGAATATGATGGGCATGGTTTACTGCTGTGTTAAACTTTCTTGACGTGACTTTGCAGGCTTACTGAATCTTTTTTGGTAACATGTGGGTCATGTTCTGACCATCTTGCTGACTTTTGGTGTTGAATTTTACCCTGGAGACCACAGCACGCGCTCTTTAGAGCAAAGCAGACATTTCACTAGAGTTCTGGCCTTTAATTTCTCTAGCAATAACCATTTAGATAAGAAACTTGTGACATCTTGTTTTGTCAGCTAAATATACTTAGATCACGCCGTGGACACGACAGAGGTTAAAGGTAGTAAAGAATGTCAAGAAAAAGGTTAAATAGACAGACTGATCACTCTTCTTTGCAAGTGAGCATTCTACCATGGCATCTGCCTTCATATGCATATGTAGCATGTATTGTCGATTCAAATGCTCATCCGCATGTCATTTTCACAGATTATCATACATTAACATACATTTCTGATTTTCTCCATTGAGAAAGTGCAGAGCAGAAATTCCCCATGCTTACATCTCTGTTCTGAGCCTGGGAATCAGGGTGGACAGCTTCGGCTACAAACTGCACCATCACCATTCTCAAAAATCACGTTTTATTGCATTTATGGTTCAGAATTTTTATTCATTTACACTTCTGTTTATAAGATGAATTTTGTAGCACCCTGAAGATGCTATTTGACATTGACTTATAATCCTGTTCTATAGGCTATAAAAGATATCCTGGTCAAACATATAATTAAAGACAGTTAAGTACAAATGCATACTTAATAATTGTAAATAATAATAAAAATATGTATGTCATTTAAAAGTTTGGAGCTGGTAAGATTTTGAAATGCTTTTTTTAAATACAGTAAAAACAGTAATATTGTTAGATATCATTACAATTTAAAATTACTGTTTTCTATTCGTTATAATTTAAAATGTAATTTATTCCTGTGATGCAAAGCTAAATTTCCAGTCATCAGTCAGTGTCACATAATCCTTCAGAAATCTGTCTAATATGTTGATTTGCTGCTCAAGAAACAATTCTTATTATTACCGCAATTAAAAATGGCTTAATATTTTTTTGTGGAAATTGTGATACATTTTTAAGGATGTAGAATAGAAAGATAGAATAGAATTTGATAGAAAGTTCAAAAGAACAGCATTTATTTGAAAAAAAAAATAATAATCTTTGGTAACACTTTGGAATAGAGACCAATTCTCACTATTAACTAGTTGTTTATCAGCATGCCTATTATTAACATATTGGCTGTTTATTAGTGTTCATCCCTACATCCCTAATCCTACCCAATACCTAAACTTAACAACTACCTACTAAGCATTAATAAGCAGCAAATTAGGAGTTTATTGAGGCAAAAGTCGTAGTTAATGTTTAATAAATCTTAAAATAAAGTGTGACCAAATCTTTTGTAACATTATAGATTCTTTACTGACACTTCAATAAAATTTCGGTAACACTTTAGAATAGGGAACACTTATTCACTATTAACTACGACTTTTCCCTCAATAAATCCTAATTTGCTGCTTATTAATAGTTAGTAAGGAAGTTGTTAAGTTTAGGTATTGGGCAGGATTAGGGATGTAGAATAAGATCATGTAAGGCATTAATATGTGCTTAATTACTACTAATAAATGGCTAATATTCTAATAATATATATGCTAATAAGCAACTAGTTAAGAGACCCTAAAATAAAATGTTACCAAAATTTATTATGTCTTTGCCAAATAAAAGTACAAAAAAACCCAAAAACCTACTAACCACAAACTTATGAACAGAAGTTTATTTATTAAGAGAAAACGTGTAATCCAGTAGTAAAACGTTTTTAAAATAGTGCCAAATTCAAATTGTTAAAAAAAAAATATTTGTAGATTAATGTAATTAGCACTTTATTACTCACAATTTCTAAGTTAACTGTGTTTTCTTGAACTCGTGTAATTGATTTGGAGGCTCTAAATTCATGCTGTCTATCTGTCTATAATCTATCCAGCCTCTGGGGTGACTGATTTAGAGTTTTCTACAGATTCTTTGAAACATATTCAGGAGTTCACCTCATTTTTCCCCGAAGGGTCCTGCAGTGTTGAACCCGTCTTTGAACAGAACAGCTTGCCTGAGGCTCATTTACACTGTATGCTTGAAATGCATTGAGACTTTATGACATGAATGATATGAGCTGATTATGGCCAACTCCTGCAGTATGTTTAAAACCAATTATGGGCCACTATGTGTGTCCTTAAAACTTTAAAAGTCGAGTTTAGATAGGAAAAGGCTATTTCAGATAAGACTTCTGCTTATGTACAGGGATGTATAAGTTTTTTTTTAAGCTATGCTTTTTGTAAGTGAAAATAACTTCACATGACTGGACCCAAAATTACTGCGTTTTAGTGCAATCTGTTTGAGGACATAAATATAAAAAAACACAATTTTTTATTATTTTATTTTGTTTTAGTTTATTTAATTTTTTTTGGAAAATATCCTGTCTTTTCAGCACCATTCCTTTCCTGTTATTATTTTACAATATACATTTAAGTAACTTAAAAAAGAAAAAAAAAAAACATCTGGGAAGTGACATTATTTTTGGTGGGTAAACTGCACAAGCAAGTGTTAGCAATAGAATTATGTGATGTTCTGTGATATTCATTGACATCTCATTCTAAAACAATCATATCAATTTCTGTTTTTATTCAATTTATTTTATTTTTTTGCAAAATTGGAAACCCTCGTGAACGCTTACTGAACAATGACATTGTATTCCTTCTTATTTTTTTACCATTGTGAAAATAAAAGGTTTATACAGTAAACTGAAAATATAGAGGAGAAATATCTCCTGAGCATGTTGGTTTTTAAACATTACACAGTACAGCATATTGATTAACTGTAATTAAGCACCTAAACAAATATCATACTTCCTGCATTTTGTTGTTCTTTTGAAATAGGAAGCAAATCTGCTGCTTCTGCCTCCACAAATTAGACCATGTATAAAGGATATAGCAGATTCTTCTTTAGTTTTGCAGTAGTTTGGACACCTGGCTTGTTTTCCCTCTGAAACTTTTCTAGTCAAGTTACTAACTGCAACAACACCTGCACAGACATCATAAACTCATACACTGCAAGTTTTGAAGTTCGCAATTTCTTTTTTGTTTATGTTTCACGAAAATCTGCAAGGCAGAAGCAAAAGAACGGACAAAAAACATTAACAACAGCATCACCGATTGTTCCTCTTTGGTCTGCATGGACTCACGCACATACTTTTTACAAGCATTTTACTATTATGCCTTAATTAATAAAGGGGCCAGTGTGAGAAGTGAGAGCAACTGCGAACATCCAGCTGATGAAATTCTCCTGACATAACTGAATTGGCTAATGATGGTCTGATTCATATGCATGGATAATGTGCTGTATCTGGGTCACCTCATTAGCCTAGTTTTGATCGCTTTAGAATGCCAGATGAGTATGCATCCCACCTGTGAGTCTCTATAAACATGAACAGTACGCTAAACAACTCTTTCACCTGAGCACAGAGGCTCGAACTGAAATCGCATCTGTCATCATAAGAATGAATTAAGATACTTTAACCCCGAGGAATAAATCTAAAGGAGACCCTTAGAAGATAATACACGCTATAAAACTGTGACAAGCTTTCAACAGGCGTCTCACATCACCAGAGTATCACCGAGAGAATAGTGCGCCATAACTCACTCGACCACATGCCAAGAAAAAGCTCTGAATGTTACATATCGGCCTGGTGGATCACGTATCAGGCATGTCCTACATGTGGCGCTCTGGTTTCCTCAAGTTGCCATTCAAAATGACAGCTGTGCTTTAATTAATCACGCTGCAGCGATCGATTTAAATAAAAGCTACTAACTCATTAGCATACGAAGAAAGGAGTGTACCTGCTTCAGCGAACGACTCTCTTCAGAGAGGTAGACCTGCTTCGCGCATGCTACATTAACCCCTGGAAATGATTTGGCTGCAGTGAGGTTGCGATTAATCTTCGCAGTTTCTCTGAATCATTAAAGATGGATGGCAACGATCAAAAAACACTTTCACTTTATTTACATATTTCATCATCATCTTCAGCGACTTGGAGTCTAATCAGACGCATTGCTCAGAACCTTTGACTAAATTAATTGATTGCGGTTCAGTGAAAGCAAGGAAATCTGACCTGTCGTACAAAGACGTTAACATGCTCGGTGTCGCACTTTTACTCATTTGATTAGCGAGCGTGAAATTTCATTTTTAATTTACAAGTATATCAGTATTATATATATAGCAGTATATACACTCTTAAAAATAAAGGTGCTTCACGATGCCATAGAAGAACCTTTTTGTCTAAATGCTTCTATAAAGAACCTTTAACATCTGAAGAACCTTTCTGTTTTTCAAAAGGTTCTTTGTGGTGAAAGAAGGTTCTTCAGATTACAAGAAGGTAAGAAAGAGGCGGTTCTCTAAAGAACCTTTGACTGAATTGTTCTTTGTGGAACCAAAAATAGTTCTTCTACACTGTAAAAAAAAAAAAAAAAAATGTTGAGCCAACATAAAATTCAATCAGCAATCAGCAGATTTTTGAGTTCTCTCAACTAATTTTTGTAGGAGATTCTCAGCTTTTTGTTGTATAAACTTAAAACAACAAGTTGAGAAAACTCAAAAATCTGCTGAAGCTGGTTGCCTTAAAATTTTAAGTTGGCTCAACTTTTTTTTTTTTTTTTTTTTTACAGTGTATGCATCGCTTGAAGAGCCTTTTAAAGCACCTTTATTTTTAAGAGTGTATAACAATGTATTTTTATATTTAAATAATTTATATAGGCCTATATTTTGAACTATTTTTAAAATCCTACACTCTAAAAAAAAAAAAAAAAAATACAACCCAGTGGGTAAATACTGGACAGAACACATGTTGGGTTGTTTTCAACCAACAGTTGGGTTAAACATTTAACCCAATCTTCTGGGCAGTAACCCAACCGCTGGGTTCGTCCATATTTTACCCAGCGATTGGGTTGCATTTAACCCAGCATTTTTTAGAGAGTAAAACTTACTTACAGGTTTAGATGAAATCATACATTATTATTATTGTTATTATTTTGTCTTTTTGCCACTTTTTTTGTAAGGAAAATGACCGATGTCGTCCTTAGCAACATTAATATTACTCAGTCAATGTGGATTTTTTTTAAACCCATGGGTTTTTATCAGATTCTTAAACTTTTATATTTAGATATTTCTTATATAATATCCTTTACAGCACAGTGATAAACTGTGCAGGAAATGATGAGCAAATGACGGTGCACATTTGGCAAATGTACAGTATAAGTTGTCATCCACATAGCCTCAGTCTTTTTATGTTTCAATAATTTGGACTTCCAACTTTGTGTGACTCTGCAGTCGGCACATACGATTGCAAGGCCATGTTGGAAATTTTTGAAACACCTCAGCGAGCAAAACTGAGTTTGATATAATGGCAGAATATGGAATGCAAGACATCTTACTGATATAAAGTGATTTAGATATTGCGCATTGGGTGCGAGTCTCCTAAAAAGTCCAAACGAAACTGTTTAATTCTGCATATTATATTGGGAATGTTTCAACCATTTTGAACCTTTAATTAACCACACATACAGTATCTATTTTGTGTAATTATTTTTTCATGAGTTGGCCTGTACTAGGGAAGACAATTTGGGTTGTGCAAGACAAACTCAAAAAATGCTTAGAATCAGTGCCAAACCTAGACTTCTGCGGGCCCTATGCAAAACAGGGGGTGGGGGATCTGAAACAATTGATGAAACACATTTGTCCATGTTTCACTCCGTCTCTAATCGCGCTCACGCAAAGCGCTCGAGAAACAGTATCTCTTCCGCGGCTCGGTATGCTTTCAACTCATTTTTTTTGTTTTTTTTAGTAAGACCAAGAGACTATACAACATTCACGTTACATTATTTGGCTGATTTTTACGTAGAGAGCGTGACAGCGCACCGCATTAAAAGAAATTGTCATTCAAGTTTTCATAACCGCTGGCCAAATTCAACGAAACTAAAAATAAAACATCTTTGAGAGAAAGGGGGCCCCCTGGTGTTTCGGGGGCCCTACGCAGCTTGCGTATTCTGCGTATAGGGAGGATCGGCTCTGCTTAGAATTAATAGCAAAAATAAAAAGAAATAGTAAAAACGCATGGTTAAACTTTATTTTAAGGTGTCCTTGTTATAGTGCAATTAAACATTTATGTACTATTAATTAACTACATGTACTTACTATATGGTTAGGGTTAGAAATAGTTTGACTTAGGGTTACTTGCATGTAATTAGGCAGTTTATTGTAATTATAAGTAACGTGTAAAAAGGACACCTTAAAATAAAGTCTTACCGAATGTATTTATTTTTACAAGTTTTTAAGCACTCTTGGGGCTGTTGAACAAAATAGATTTTCGTAATGAGCTAGAGACTAACCCATTTGTGCCTGCGCATTTGTTATAATGAAACAGTGGCCTGTTTGCATTTATTTGTGTGTATTTGTCTTTTTGAAATAACGAATGTGATTTTCTTTCCTATTATCGCTTGCAAAGTTTTAATGAATGAAACAGAAGTTAAAAATTTATGAAAGAACATTTGACCCCTCTAAACTAAATTGAGCAGAAGTCAGAGCTAAACTTCTTCCCAAGGCAGCTGAGTACGTGAGTCAGCAGAGTTTCATGTGTTGGAAAGATCCTCACTGTAAATCTCTCCGTCCCAGAACGCCAGCCCTGAACCAACAGCAGCAGCTGGTCCGAGGGTTCATCTGATCCCACTCAAATCATCCGCCCTGATAAAATCTCCTACAACATACAAAACCCACTGGCAGAACATTGTATTTCATTGTATTTTCTGCTGTTTTCAATATAAAGCCTTTGCAGCTTTCTGAGAGCTATAAACAGTCCAAACGGGATTTCACTTAATATTTGTGAGACTAGCAAAATAAAAACTGAAATATAAGTGTAAAAAAAAAAAAAAAATCCAGAAGAGACTGAGAATGAAAATTTAACTCTAGCACATAACTGACCATTCTGTGATCATTTATTCAGAAATAATGAATTAAGTGCATTTCTTTTCTCACTCTTCTCTTCCTCGTTTAATAAATGTAGACACCAGAGCAACGGTAAAATGGTCGGCGCACCGCTGGCAGCCAGGCTCGTCTTTGTTTTCACATTGATGACCGCAAAGTATTCATGAGAGAGTGCATTCAATACCTCTCAGGTTACAATTACATAAGACACAAGACATCCATTATGGCCACTGTCCTGCCTCACCACAAATTATCTCCATACAAGCAGTCTCTAATGGCCTGCTGTCAGAGAGGAGTTTCAAACCATTAAGCAATTTAAAAGGAATCCGAGCAAACAGAGATAAATCACATTCAGTCCTCTAACAGGGCCGTGTGTTCACAATCTGGAGAAATAGGTAGAGTAATAGCTCAAATGCCTTCAAGGCGATAAAGCAGGAAAAGCATGAACCAAAGAGCCAGGATATTAAGATACACTTACAGGATGACAGACATATAGATGCATGTCTATATACAGTACATGCATACAGTTTAGTCCCGAAAATTCAAATTTAAGTTGGTGTGCATAAAAATAAAAAGAATCATCTAAACATAAAAAAAAAAAAAAAAAAATATCATCATTCTTATAAAAAGGGACTAATACATGCCAGTGCTTCATTCGATGCAATACTATAATGGAAAATAAATAAC
The DNA here is from genome assembly GCA_021397915.2 of Tor tambroides. NCBI lineage: Eukaryota > Metazoa > Chordata > Actinopteri > Cypriniformes > Cyprinidae > Tor > Tor tambroides. The sequence continues at coordinate 13,925 of JAFVLL020002339.1, read as the reverse complement.
ATAATGTCCAACATATTGGAAGCAAAGAGCAAGTTAGGCATTGCTTAATGAGGTGTTGACAGAGAGTGTGCATATGGTTTTTTATTGTCATTTTTTAGCATCTTTATATATTATTATTGATTTATTGAGTATATCGATATCTATATATTCATCATAAAGAATGGAACATTTGTGATATAAAATACAAGATATATAAAAAATAATAATAATCAAGTCTAATGCTAAAACATACTGATGCTTGTGCTCTTTTCCCACCAAATATGATGTCATTTCCTGAAGTATGATGTCATTATAGATCCTGCTTTTTCAATTATGATAGAAATAGATGCAATATTTCTTAATCCCTAAAACAAGGACATGGTGAAAATATCAAAATAAAATTGAATGAAATTATTAAAATCCACGATAAATGTAAACAGTAAACTTTTTCTACCTTGATCTTTAAAAAAAATATATTTTATTAGTGTAACCCAATGCAGTCTGGTTGACACATTGTCATATTAAATAATATTTTTGACTCGAATAAGCTCAGTTAATTTAGATGCTACAACATGAAGTACAGGGCATCTTTAGGGGAATGCTTTCAAAAAATACATACTGCTTCTAAAATATCTGTAGAAGTAATAACAAACTTTTAACAATTAAACTTCTGGACAAATCCCCACACAGTGTCCATAATCTCTTTAAACTGGATTATATTCTCCTGTTGTTGAAGACAATTGCCCTCCCTCTGTGCACTCAACAACTATTGAATCATGCATTGACAAACATCCAGAGGAATAATCATGCAGTCAGTCTTGATTAAAGATTTTTGTATTGTTTAACTTGGAGCAGCAGGACCGGGTCAGTGAATATTTGATTTAGGAATTTGAAATAATACGCAATATTCAGGCAATATGTGGGATTTCAGAAGAGTACGTCTGAAGTGAGCATGTCCGCACCCCATGAGGCTGGATCTCTTCAATCGGTCGCAAAGTGGATTATCCCTTGCACTCCTAACACAGAGTTTAGAAGTTTCACACATAATTTGTTGTAATAAGCATTAACTCAGTGGTGGCTACAAGGAAGAGAAAAGAAGGAAAACGCAGAGGAAGGAGAGAGAGTGGGGAAAGAATAATGAATAAATTAGACACGCAGCAGGCTCGCCTTTCGCCAGAAAATTCAGTTCTCCTCAAGGAACCGCAGGGACACCAAATCATTTTTCTCGCACCAGCACTGAGGCTGATCAGAAACTACATGCTTGACATGCTAACGCTGCTACACCTTACGAGCAAAGGTTGCCGGAGACGGCAGAGGCCGCCACGTCGTTCGGTGTCAAAAGTGTCACGCCGTTCAGAGTTTCATAATATCTTGGCTTCATTAACCCTCAAATTCACTGCTAGTTCTTGTCTTAAAACCAATCTATGACAGGGAGTAACTTCATAACGGTAGCAAAATTGCAAATTCAGCACTTTTGGCGATGCTAGATTGAAACTTGTGACTTTTTAATGGTGCAATGCATTTTTTAAGTGTAAATATATAATTGAGTTTTACAATCAGGGCAGTTTGACACAAAAACAATGAGAATCTTAATGAAAAATGGTACACTTTAAGAACCAATTTTTCACTATTAACTAACATGCATGTTACTAGCATATCCCTTAGTCCACCCCATAATTTAACAACTACCTTACTAACTATTAATAAGCAGCAAATTAGGAGTTTATCAAGGCAATGCTCATAGTTAATAGTCAATTAATAGTAAGGATTGGACCTTAAGATAAAGTGTGACCAAAAAAAAATTAAAAAATTACTATTAACTAACTATTAACTTTAACGTCTGCCTCAATAAACTCCTAATTTGCTGCTTATTAAAGCTTAGTAAGCTAATAGTTAAGTAAAGGGATCTGGTCATGCAGAATAAGGCATTAATATGTGCTTTATAAGTACTAATAAAAATCCAACATTTTAGTAATATGCATGTTAGTTAATAGTTAGAATTAGTCCTTAAAATAAAGCATTTCCCTGTTTTGCTATACAAAAAAATAGCGAAAAAACATTACTCAATATTTTGTTCAAAAACTAGTTCACATTCAGTAAAATGAACTTCCCAGTGCTACCTAAGAGAGATATTTAGGACAGCTTGTCTGCATCGGATGGAAAGCTTTAAACTGTAAAGCTGCAAATGCAAATGCAATGCAATGTGACATACAAGACACTGATGCACCCTTTCGACACGCTACACTGCGATTTGTTGGAAAAAGCCACTTGTTACTGGAAAAGCTACAGTGTTTTGGAAAATATCTCAGGTAGGGTCATGCAACTGCACAATGAAGTTAGTAGTGCTGTTTGTTTTAGTTAATTATTCCCCAACACTGAAGCAACAAATCATGGCTGTAACCTCTAACAACGCAACAGGATCTACTACTTTTCAGAATTGTGTGCTAAAATAATCCACAAATATATATCTAAGGAATATCCGCTTTCTTACCTGCACTGGGGTGCTGTGCATTGTGGCCAAGAGCTGGTTATGTTAGTGTGTTTGTCAGTGGACTAGTTTGCTATGTGGCTTGCACTGACACACTCTTTAAGGTCCATTGTGAATAGAAGGCCTTGTGCATAATAGACACTCCACGATAACAAAGACTGATAATCCCGTCTACCCAACAGCTCCCATGTTGCGGGCCGACATTTTAAGGGCAGTTAAGTTGCTGTGTGGCGACACTGAATGAACTGTGGGTAGAGAGAGTCACCCAAGAAGCCATTATCTATGGCAAGCAGCGTCAATTCACATCAATTAGGGTCCATCCAAAGTGTTGGCGGTGAGGCTTCAAATTAATAATTAAATAAATAAAGCTGACCGCAAGTGGCTGCTACACAGCCCTTCAGTCATTTGAGTGAGTCCTCTGAGTATTCGTGCACAGAAAGCCAAAAGTGGCGGTCGGAAAAAGAGGCTTTGTTACTCATTCCTTCCTTTTAGTTCTGTAGATGTGTGCAGATAACTGATCGCTATCACTTTCATCAAATAATTGACAATCAAAAGCAATTTTGGGTTTATTCATTTTTTTTTTTTAATCTATCTATCTATCTATCTATCTATCTATCTATCTATCTATCTATCTATCTATCTATTGTCCATTCATGCTCATGCAGACAATAAACAGAAGGGGGAAAAAAAATTTGCCTGAATGGCTCATATACATTGTAAAAAAAATTCCGTAAAATTTATGGTAAAAAAACGGCAGCTGTGGTTGCCAGAATTCTACCATAAAAAATACGGTAGCAACATTTTAGGTTTTACGGTTTTAACTTAAATTTACAGTTAATGTTAATATACCAACCTATTGATGAGAAGTCACATGATGAACCAAAGTCAATCACAAGCAGATTTTAAATAATAACATATTTAGAAGGTGCATAGTGTCATTCACACAAGCACTAAAAACCATCATGGTGAGACTCATTAAACTGAAATATGCAATAAACATTCATTTAACAACATTATATGTAACATACAACCCTAATAAACATAACTGATAAGAAAAAACTAAGAACAGTTATTTCAAATAAAAAACTTCAAATTCAAACAAAATTTGAAATGCAATGCAGGGAATTCTGGAAACGTCAATTTACGTTTTTTCCCTGTAAATTTCTTCTTTGTACATTCTTTTTTTACTTCCATATATGGTATTTCACCGTAAAATTGTCTGAAATGTCTATTACAGTTTTTCACCATATATATTAGGGGAACTTACCGTTAACCATTTAACAGGTTTTTACTGTAGCATTTTCACAGTTTTTTACCGTTAAAATCACGTTCATTTTTTACAATGTATATTTATTTGTTTGTTTAGCTAGTTAGTTAGTGTTTAACTTCGGAAAAAAATAAAAAATAAAAAAATTGATCAACCCCAGGAGGTATAATATTAACTAAATATTTACCAAGGGGTCACACTTTATTTTAAGGTCCAATTCTCACTTAACAAACCATTAATTATGACTTTTGTCTCAATAAACTCCTAACTTGCTGTTTATTAATAGTTAATAAGGCAGTTGTTAAGTTTAGGTATTGGGTAGGATTAGGGACGTAGAATATGGTAATGCAGAATATGTGTTTTATAAATACTAATAAACAGCCAATATGTTAATAATACGCATGCTAATAAGCAACTAGTTAAGAGTAAGAATTGGTCCCTATACTAAAGTGTTACCATACAAGGTTAGTTCAGAGAAAGTTCTCTGATTATTTGTTTATAACTTGCACAAAAGTTATTTTTACTAAAATAAATAAATAAATACCATATCGAGGGCAACATATGTAGTTCTATGCAATGTTTAATAAATATGCTGTGTTCCCCTCATTAACTTCCCAGTGTGGATTAATTTAATGAGTTGCACAAAATGCAGATGTGATTTAATATGCTGCATCTCCTTTAAAGAGTGAGACAACAAACTTAAACATATTTGTAAATCATGTTAAACACATTTTTTAAAAGTGCTATCCATTTCTTTATGTTGTGTAAAATGTTTTGAGTGAGGGAAACATTACTGAGTGTGAATTTAACAGAACAGCCTGTTTCTGATATAATGGTTTTCTATTCCTGATGCAGGATGAGAGGATCCAACAAACACTGGTGAAAGAACAGTTGAGGAAATTCGGCAAATTACATTTTCACAAACAAAGCTGTAATTAACAGGAAGGTGTTCCCACGCTCCCAAAAGCAGGTGTTAATGTGAGTTGTGTCTAAATAGTAAATGGATGTGACTTTAATGGATTCTCCCAGTTTGAATGTCATCAATATTCTCTGTGGCCTGAGGGATACATCTGTATTAAACATCCTTCATGAAGATCCAGTAAGACAAGACCTGTCACTGAAACCAGTATATAATGACCAATGCTATTTAGCCTCATGATATTAAAATATTTTATTTATTTATTTAAATAAACATATGTATATTAGTTACATGTATGTGAATATTTATGTATATTTTTGTTTCTATATTTGATTTACATTTATAATAATAATAATAAAGGAAAATGTTAGGGAATTTAATGAATTTAATAAGTCATAGCACAGTGTCAACAATATCTGGTTCTGACTCTTAATTACAGTTATCTATAAATGGCTATTCCTGAGTACAATCTCTAAAAATTTTAAAAACGATGACTTTTATCAAAAAATCCTGAAATCTATATTATGAAAACTCTAATCAACTAATCAACATCCAATACATTTTTACAGCAGACAACAACCTCTAATTCAGTGTTTTATACATACAGCACAGTTTATAATCTGTCACCTTTACTACATACAAAGACAATTTATTTACCAATTTCTGCACATAACACACAATATTTACAGTAGTACAGTATTAAACATGCCGTGCACGTATTCTGTGAGTCAGGCATGAACACAACACACATGAGGTTGAGGGGAGAATACAGAGGACCTGAAATAAGAATTGTGGCACAGCACAGAAATGAAGATCCCAGAACGTCTGCTTGAAATGCCTGATGATTTTTGAAGGCCATGAAACATCCGGAGCTGTGTGTTATATCTCAAGTGAAAGCTACTGAGAAGAGTTTGTGTATATGAGCCAAAAATGCCTATGGCATTTTCCACAAATTTGGTACAAACTGGTGCCCTGTGACTTTAAGCATTAGTGGCATGATATTTTATTTTCTCCTGTGAAAACTGCTAGAAATGTTAGATAAAATATTTAAATAAATAATGTGTTATAAAACATATGTTTACTTTGTTACGTTATTATTTTGACACCCAATATGTAAAAGAAATAGTTAATCTTTTTTTTTTTTTTTTTTACACAAATTGGGGCAGATAAAATATTGAATTAAAAATAAATGATGTGTAATAAAACATATATTTACTTTATTACTTTATTATTTTGACACCCAATAATATACATTTTTATTTTATTTTAGATCCCATTTTATTTTTCTCTATTTTTTATACAAATTGGGGTTTGCCCAAAAATTCAACCCTGTGACCAAAGTGAATTTAAGAGAACATTACAAAAGTTTTATTTGAATTCATATGAAATATGAGACCAGATCAATAATTACAAACCTACATTATTTCCAAACTTTCACCTACTGCTTAATTTAGAATAAATTTAGAATTAAAATAGAATAAATCTGCAACCCTGTTTCCCATTTTGTCATATTTTATTATTATTATTATTTTATTAAGCATTACTTTTCTTCCATTTTAAAAAAAACAATAATAATGTTTAATAATCTAGCTACAGAATTATGAAATCACAGAAATCACTGTGTAGACTGTATTTAGACAGTTACCAAATATAGGTAACAGGGTTGCAAAAATGGCAAACTACAGTTTTTGAGCCATTTGTGCAATCACTTTTAACCAACTGTTGATAAGGCGGATGGTGGTATGAAAAGTATTGTCTTAATTTAATTAAAATGTTTTGATCTATCTATCTATCTATCTATCTATCTATCTATCTATATTGATGTTTTATCATTTAATATCCAAACATTGTGAAACATGGCTAAAAAATAAATAATGCGCAAAAAATATTGGCAATATCCCAATATAATATTGAGAAAAGAGGCATTTTACAGGCATTTTATTAATGAACGAGTGTTGGCGGCATACAGCAGATAAAACTCTGCTTTGATCTCTGAAGCGTAGGGACATGTGGATGGTGTGGACTCAGTGGAGACAATGATTTGTCCAATCAGGTGTCATCTTTCATAATGAATTCTGTATGCGTTAGGCAAGACACCCAGTCAGAGACACTTTTTGGGGCTTTCAAAAGATGAAGCCTGTCTTTTTAATGTTTAAATACACGCTGAACATCTGAGCTAACTTCAAGTTGACCCATACAGGGAGAAAATGCATATGAATCATTTAAAAGTAAAGGGGAAAAAAAAAGAGAAGGAGAAAGGAAAAGAGAAAAAGAAAGCCTGGCGTATGTGTTCGTATAAAACAAAATGTGCATGTTATGGAATGAAAACAGTATAACAGAGCTGGGAATGATGTTACAGTTTGTGTATGAGAGGAACAAAGGAATATCATCTTGGGATCACATATGTAGAAGTAACTTTACTTAAAGCAGAAGCTTAAGCACCAAGGAATTCTCTTTTCTACCTGCAGAAATATACAGAACGCTGCTGTCAGGATTCTAACTAGAACAAGAAAATTTGAGCATATCACACCTCAGGTCTTTACACTGGCTTCCATTTACATTTAGGATTGATTTTAAAGTATTATTACTCATTTATAAATCACTCAATGGCCTAGGACCTCGATATATTCCAGATATGCTCACTGAATATAAATTTAACAGACCATTTAGATCATCAGGATCAAGTCAGTTAGAAATACCAAGGGTTCACTCAAAACAAGGGGAGTCCGCTTTTAGCTATTATGCCACCCACAGCTGGAACCAGCTTCTAGAGGAGATCAGATGTGCTAAAACAGTAGCCACATTTAAATCTAGACTCAAAACACATCTGTTTAGCAGTGCATTTACTGAATGAGCACTGTGCTACGTCCGAATTGTATTTTATGTATCATCATCTTTTATTCTTAACTGTTTTAATTCATTTTATATCAATTTTTGAATCATTTTAAAATCTTATAACCTTGCTTTTATTGCTACGATTGTTTTTTTATGATTATTTTAGTTCCTTTTATGTGAAGAACTTTGAATTTGAGTCACTGTGTATGAAATGTGCTATTTAAATAAACTTGCCTTGCCTAACAGTATACTCGAGAATTTCTTGGATCCATTAAGAGCCGTTTTCTCTTTTTGAAAGGGTTAGAGCCTCCTCTACTGGACCATAAACCACTCACACAAACTCATGAGAAACACATGCACTCTTAAAAATAAAGGTGCTTAAAATGTTCTTCAGAGCGATGCCTTAGAAGAACCATTTTTGGTTCCACAAAGAACCATTCAGGCAAAGGTTCTTTAAAGAACCACCTCATTCTTACCTTATAATCTGAAGAAACTTCTTTCGCCACAAAGAACATTTTGTGAAACAGAAAGGTTCTTCAGATGTCAAAGGTTCTTTATGGAACCATTTAGAGAAAAAAAAAAGTTCTTCTATCACATCGTGAAGCACCTTTATTTTTAAGAGTGTATGGTCTGCTTGGCTCATTGGTCCATTTGCAAATCCCTAAAAATGTGGGTTTTATGTCACTCATATTTTTCAATAACAAAACATAATCATATATTCATACATGTGTTTGCATTGTCATGGTTAATTATGTTACAATGTACATATTCATTATGTCAAATGAGTAGAAACAAATTAAGAGTTGGATCCAACCAGCTCATACAATACAGCAGGGTTATATCATAGTACCGCTGTAGTTGGGGATGTCTCCTCCTAATGGATTGTGACAAAGCATCTGCTTTGATGATTTTGATCCTAAGAGAGAGTAAAATTAATTCTGGAAAATAACAGGGCCCACCTGACTTGCTGTGCCTTCAACTCCTTGGCTGTCCTGATGTACTCAAGGTTTCGTTGATCAGTGAAGATGAGGAAAAAATCATGAGCTCCCTTCAGCCAAGTGGAGTTCTTTCAAACTCAGTAAAGCCAGGGCAGAAGTCACACGCCAATCTACAATCTACTATAATCAAAGCTCCTTGATGGTCTTGGGCTCATGCCACAAACACCACAAGAACAGTTCTGCTCAATTTCTGTCTACAAACTTGTAGCTGCCCACTCCAGTGCACTTCCAATATGCAGAGAGCATTGGAGAAGGACGCCCCTGCAAAGAGCAGAAGATCCATGAAACCTCGCTGCAAGTTTATGTTGTTGAGCAGGTAGAAGGACTGGGAACAGATGATGATTTTGGAGGATCCACAGAGGTTGGGGGAGGGGGAAGCAGTCTGATGTAGCATCTTCCTAGCTGTGCCAACTGGCTCTGAGAAAGCATCCCTGATCAGAGACCACTTTGAGGAGCTCTGCTTCACTTGTTGCATTCTTACTTGAGGTAATATTCTCTGAGGAAGTTCTATGGCCCAAGGAATGCCGTTGCAAGGGTTTATTGATGCCAAACACAAAACGAAGGCACAAACTTAGTACTCAGAGACAGAAATTGAATAAACGAAAACAAAGCCCACACAGGCAGCATACTGAAATCAGAAACAGAAAGGCTTACATGAGTCTAATCTAAAAACAAAATTGGGGGTAGATATACTTCAAATTATCAGTCCATATTAATTAAGCACATGTGTGTGTGAGTTAGCAGTGGACGATTACAATTTAGTAGGTTGGTGCAGGTTGATCTCTTGACAGGTATAAAGGAGGAAATGTGGGGGAGGGTCTAATTACACTAAATTCACTAAATGTCTTATTGGCATTTCTAACATGAAAATTCTCGGAAGGTTTTAGCATGGTAATAGATATGTTAATGTATTTGGTCTTGGCGGAATAGATCTGCTATGCTGCTGAATTGCTGCTGCTGTTGGTTATTGCTAAAGTTGTAGATTATTGCCACTGCTGCTGCAGGTACAGGAACTTGCTACTGCCAATGCATATGGCGATACGGTGCTGTGAGTATTTAAGACTTACTGCTGCTGCATAAATAGCATATTAAATAACACTTAGCAGATCTATACAGGTGGAGCTGGGGAAGGTGGAGGGTTTCAAAGGAACTCTGAAAGTGTGCTACAAAATGCTTGAGTAAATGCTAACCAGCCATTTAAATGTAAAGCAGTACATATATATAGGCTTATGTTTCATTCTTTGTCAACAGGAAATACACTATAGGAATCAATATAATAAGGAAACTGTGCTCATCAGCTTCTCTGTTCCCCATTAGCTATTAGCAGAAACTATAGCTATTATCTTTCTCCATTCAAAAGTGTCTGTGTATTGCTCAGGCAGCATTTTCGAACAAAGGTACACCCCACAACTGATTTCGGACAGACTTCTGAGGCAGTTTAGTGATCTACAATGACACAATGAGAGAGCTTTGGTGACTAAGCAAATATTGGATCACTATAATATTAATTTATCTCTGGAAATAACATCAGAAGTGGAAAAATGTTTATCAAAAACGTACATTTACACAAAAACTGACCAACCACAACTTTCAGATGCCATTTTTATTCTTCTCAACTGTCATGGAATCAAATGCACAGGATTATGAGATATCATAAGGACACCTCTATGCCTCCTTTCAAAAACCGACCAGATTAAGTTATCTCAGCAGACAGGATGTGACACGATCACTGGATATGGATGTGCCTTGTTGCCTTCCTATCTCCATATGATGCCTGAGGAGCATTTTTCGTCTTTCAAACACAGCCCTAGAGTTACCTATACTATTAAACCAGAGGTGTCAGAATTCAGGTAGCTAGCAATAGTTATGTTGAAAGCTTAATTAAAAAGTAAATTGTTTATTAATTGTCAAATTAATGACAATAGTTCACCTGAAAGATAGGAATGATTGTAGAAAAATTATTATAGGGGTCATACTACACTTTTTCTTCCACTGACTTCCATTCATATGCATGCGATTACAAGAGACAGAAAACGCAACCTGCTGTGAATTTCAAGTTCAAGTTTGGTTGACTCTGACCTATGAATTCGAACCATGTTAGTACCAACAGAAGATTGACCAAGGCTATCTCAATCTCTATTTTACAAGGTGGCTAATTCGTTCGAAATCGTATTTTGTACGATTTCTGTGACGGTTAAGTTTAGGGGTGGGGTTAGCTGTGGTCCGTCATAAGAATTCCTACGAATGTGCCACCTCGTTAAATACGTATACGTATTCATGCTTAAAGTCTATAGTGTGACGGTAGCATTAACAAATAGCGTTTCGGAATGCAATAACGTGCAATATTGAGCTTCTTTAACTAGAAACATCAGCGTTAATGTAGTAGGGTATATTTCATGCCTTATTTTAAGTATCTAAAAAAATAGTCTCAAAGTCTAAAATGATAACTCAAAACAAAGTCAAACAATCAGTTTACTAGAAGAAACTCAAGCTCAAATAATTTAAAGAGCAGTGCTTTAAAAATTCACCAAAAACAATTCCTTTGCACTCCAACAATTCAGCTATCGTTTCATCTGAATTTGCCATCGGTCTCATATGTATGTATGCACACACAGGAGCACATTGGCAAGTGGAACGCATCCTCTTGCAGGCTCAGAAAGTGTCTTCCTCACTTCTTGCTTTCAGGTTTAAAATGAGCTACACGTCACAGGAGAGCAAATGATGCATTTGTCCGTACTCGCTGCCCATGAGGCATGTGCAAATTCGCAAGAAAAGTGGTTCTCAAAATGGAAATACTGCCCTTAAACTGCAGGGAATATGGATTAGTTCAGTCAACTGTGGTGAATCTCAGGCAAAGACAGGCAAGACAAATATATTTATGAGTCTTTTGAGGCAGGAGGGGCAGTGCTTTATAAGGACTGGTCTTTGAGTGCTTACTCATCTTGAAACTTCAGTCCCAGAGAAAATCGCAATATACAGTTTAATTTGTTTAGAGTTTCACAACCATCAATTTGATCCTCAAACACAGTCCAGACTTCACTACAGTGTCAGCAGACTATTTCGCTGTGGCCGTATAATGTAGGCTCATACGCCAAAGTTAAAAGGATCTAGGTGCAGCTTTATTTGTGAAGGCGAGATAGAGGACAACGAAGACAACCATGAATACTGACTTACCAAACCACACTGCATAAAGGACAAAACACTGAAATAGTTTATTTGACTTTTTCTAACATACTGTATCTATCTGAATGATCATGTGACACTGAAGACTGGATTAATGATGCTGAAAATTCAGCTTTGCCATAACAGAAATAAATCACTTTTTAAAATATATTACAATACAAAGCAGTAAATTGCTATATTACTGTTTTTGCTGTGTTTTTTGAGCACATAAATACAGGCTTGTTGAGCATAAAAACATTTAAAAATCATAATGTTTCCAGGCTTTTGACAGATACTGTATATACAGTTGTGGTTAAAAAAAAAAGTTTACAGAAACCTTGCAGAATCTGCAAAACATTTATTGTTTTATCACAATTAGAGGGATCATACAAAATGCATGTTATGTTTTTATTTTATTTAGCATTTATTCAGTTATGTTTTATTTTGCCCTGAATAGGATATTTACATACAAGATTTTTACATGTTTACAGGTTACAGTTTATGTACACTTGATTCTCAGTACTGTGTGTCCTAATCTAGATGATCCACAATTATTATTATTATTATTATTTTTTTTTTCAACTGACTTTTTTTCAAAAGTCTGGCAAATTCTTTGGTTTTACAGCAGTAAGATTTTAAATGTTTTTTTCTTAAATGGTACAAATTTTCTTATGCTCATCAAGGCTGTATTTATTTGATCAAAAATATAGAAAAACCCTGTAATTTTGTAAAATATTATTACAATTTAAAATAAAATTTAACAGTTAAAATAACAGGCGAAAAGTAAATAAATAAATACTATTATTTATTTATTTATTTATTTATTTAAATTTATTTTATGAGTACACCTGTGGGTTGTGTCATGTTTTGCAGTTTACAATAAGAAAGAGCAAATTCTTTGAACTGCAGTTTTTAACCCTTTTAACAAAGTATGCCAGCTTTTTCATACAATATTAAACACAAGGGGGCAGTCAATATCAACCATGTGACAGCCTATTCAGCGCTTACAGTAAACACCATCCCAATATAGAGCGGAAGTGTGGCGGTCAGAAGGTCCCGTCTTATTGTTTGAAGGCAGAAGGAAAAGCCGCACCCTCCATCTGGCTGTCACGGGTCACACTGGGATAAAAGTCACAAGCAGACCCAGAGCACTGTGAGAGATTCTGTTCATGTTACAGTTATCTTTACTCAATCTATCAAGCAATATAGGCTACATTTCCAAAAAAATCAGCTGACATAAATCTGTGATTGTGCGATTTCTCTGCGCACGTCATAATCGGTTATTTCACAGGCCAGAAAATATTAAATCACATTAACTCATACCAACCAGAATTCTAGAATTGACCTTTAAGTGAACATTTCACACACAAACACAAAAAACCACAACACCTACAGACCAGTTAGTAAAAAGTCATTGCAAAGTAATGGCTCTGAAGTGAAGCACAATACAGCAGCGAGAAAAAGTCTCTAATGTCGTTTGTTTGCAGATGCTGCTTGGTTTGACATTTTGTTATCTAATGCAATGACATTCAGACTGTTTAAGTGTCCAAATACTTTTTGGGACCGCTGGTGTCTGGTATCCAAGGAATATAGAGACAGTATTAAGCAATCCTGAAAAAAGGCCAAAGTTTCTCTTTAGTTCTGGCTAGCGTGAAGTCATCTAGTATGGGTGTCGTGATCCAGCCAGTCCTCAGCGGTTCTGTTTCTTATCTTCAAACACACATTTCTTCCAGACATCTAGAACAAAGAGGTCTGTGGTTAAAAATACACCTCCACCCAACTCTGATACATAGACTCAGCTTATAGACACGTCCAGGAATAATGTGTTTGGCTGCAAGTGTGAGCTACTTTGTAACCCAATAATATAAACAATACATTTAAATGACATAATTAGTATCTGACGTGTGATAATAAACCCAAAAATAAAGCTTAAAATAAAGCAATAAGCCCCAAGAAGCCGTGGTTTACAGTGAATTTACAACCCCCTTAGCTGTTATAAATTCACTGTAAACCACGGCTTCACGGGGCTTATTGCTTTTATAAAACGATTATTCCATATATGTAGCAAGGTTTCACAAAATAAAACAGAGCAAATAAAGTGTAATGATATTGATAAAAACATTATTCTTCTGCCAAACAATGTACCCTATATTGCCAAAAGTATCGGGTCGCCCCCTTCTACTGAACAGGTTTGACTACTTTAGTCATTTCTATGAGTACAAATCTTAATGTTAAAGCATATAATGATATTCTAGGAAAATGTGTGCTTCTAATATT
>JAFVLL020002337.1:9939-37125 GCA_021397915.2 Tor tambroides | reverse complement strand
GTGATAAAACTGCACATTTTAGAGTGGCCTTTTATTGTGGCCAGCCTAAGGCACACCTGTGCAATACTCATGCTGTCTAATCAGCATCTTGATATATCACACCTGTGAGGTGGATGGATTACCTCGGCAAAGGAGAAGTGCTCACTAACACAGATTTAGACAGATTTGTGAACAATATTTGAGAGAAATAGGCCTTTTGTGTACGCAGAAAAAGTCTTAGATCTTTGAGTTCAGCTCATGAAAAATGGGGGCAAAAACAAAAGTGTTGCATTTATATTTTTGTTCAGTGTATATAAATATGTATAACTCAGTATTTTAACAAATAATTGATCATAGCCTACTGATAAAAAGCTGAAACAATCAACGATTAACTGAATAATCATTCTATTAATCACTAGATTAATCGATTATCAAAATTATTATTTGTTGCAGCCCTCAGTACATCAAATAAAACAAGGCATCAGTTTATTGATTTTTCGCTCACGTCATGCCGCATCCAGTGTAGACAGACAAAATCACTGTTTATAATGTTTTATGTTCTTTAGTCGCATCGCGCCGTTTGTGAACACTGTAGACAAGATGTAAAAAAAAAAAAAAACGTTATAATAAAAACAAAAAATTGTCTACACTATGAATCTCTAATTTACATTACTGTTTATAAATTTGTTATAACAAAACAATTCTGACTTAAAAGCTTCTGATTGGCCATGGCATTCACAACTGTCTGTCTGTGATTGACTACAACGCTCAACGCAGCAAAACGTGTTATAAACAGAATCCTTTAGCTAGGGCTGGGCGATTTTTCAGATTTGATTGATTAATTCGAATTTAATATTTTGCCACGATTTTATTTTTTAGAAAGAGGAATCACAATTTTAAGTAAAAATATTACCAAATGTTAGAATTAGACACTTTGACAATATGCCAATGATAACAGTAAATAGAATACAACAATGCAATCGGCGCTTGTGATTAACCGCTCATGTGTGACGCGCTAAGTGAAGGTAGAATATATTGCTGGGTGCCGTTCACACAGAATGAGGTTTTGTGTTGACAGAGATGCGACACGGCAGTGGGATAGAAAAAAACATGCAAGAAGATGGGAGTGAACTTCTTTTAACTTGAGCACTGTGTTTTTATAAAGTCGTCTCATGCATGAGACGTGAACGCAACAGTCAATAAGTTTACATAGAAAAAACAAAGGAAAAGCAGTGCAATCGAAAAAGAAAAAAAAAACAGTAAAGAACTACTACTGTATTTCTGATATTTCATCATGATGACAGGCTGAAAGCTGCTGTTTATTGTTTTCACAGAACATTTATAGTTAATAATATAGTTAAATATTATTTATAGTTAAACTGGTGTTTTACCGTCAGTCATTTTGAATTTTAATTACCTTGACTTTTGAGATTTTTTTTTAAAGCATTTTCCTCAAGTCTGTATAAGATGTAGTTGTAGTTCATGCATCTTTTCTGCAAAGATATTTAACATTTGTTTAATATTTACATCATGTTGACAGCTTCATGTGTACTGCACTTGGAATAGAATTTTCTTTAACTACAGAGTTAATAAAGAAGTAGTTTCTTGAATCATGTTGTAGTTACATTTTCAAGTTGACTAATTAAAAATCGTAAAAAAAAAAAAAAATAAAAAAAAATCAAGAATAGGCCAAACGTTCTAAAAAACAAATTAAAATTAAAAATAATTGAGATTTAAATTTTTTGCCTTATCGCTCAGCCCTGCCTTCAACAAATACAGGAGCGTTTGAAAGCAGATATCGGATCGACCGGGTAACGCATAAATGCTGGTGTCTCCATGTTTTTAAAATGTAATCATCGACTTGGCACCGAAGTACTGGTACTTCTGACGACACCAGCAAAGTAAACCGGAAAATCCAGCAGTCCCTATTTTAGATGGCACAGCCGGCAAATACGTCAGCATGGGGTTCCTTGTTGTAACGGGGAATGTCTCTAGCCGTGTCGCTCCGCTAAAGCGTTCCAGATTTACATGAGTCCGGATCTACATGTGGGAAAGCGGCTAACGAGGATGAGCTCAGATACGAACCCGTCGGCCCGGAGGACACTGAGTGTGTGGAAAGCTGCATTAGCATTTCTCTGACATCACAGGCCTCTGAGTCTGTCCAACGGCGTCTCCAGACAGACGGGAACCCGGGCCGCTCCGGAGTCCAGAAACGTGGCAGCCAGCTCATATGAAAGAGTCTCTGAACCTTTCAGTCAGAAGGATGAAACGACGGCTGATATGGTTAAGACGCAGTCCAGCCAAGAAGAGGAAAACCCAGCGACCCATATCACACACGAATCTGATGCTCTGCTTCATTAACATGATCGCTCGACTGATTGCAGACACAAAGGAGAAGCTCCATTATCTGAGAACTAAACCAGTCAATTAGAGGTGCACCGATCGACCGGCCAGAGTCCGGAATTAGCTGATTTTCCGCATGACCGGTCTGTTTTGACGTCACACTTACGGTGACTGATAATGTATTTATATTTTGCGCAGCCTGAGAGAGTTTGAGAGAGAGACTCGTGCAGAAATCAAAACAAATGAGCGCAACAGCACACACAAAGTTATAGATGCATACTGTGGTAGTAAAAATAAAAAATAAAAACAATTTATAATGTGACCCTGGAGCACAAAAGCAGTCTTAAGTAGCTGGGGTATATTTGTAGCAACAGCCAACAATACATTGTATGGGTCAAAATTATCCATTTTTCTTTTATGCCAAAAATCATTAAGATATTAATTAAAGATCATGTTCCATGAAGATATTTTGTAAATTTCCTACCGTAAATATATCAAAACTTAATTTTTGATTAGTAATATCATTGCTAAGGACTTCATTTGGAAAACTTTAAAGGAGATTTTCTCAATATTTAGATTTTTTTGCACCCTCAGATTCCAGATTTTCAAATAGTTGCATCTCAGCCAAATATTGTCCTATCCTAACAAACCATACATCAATGGAAAGATTATTTATTCAGCTTTCAGATGATGTATAAATCTCAATTTCGATAAATTGACACTTAAAGACTGGTTGTGTGGTCCAGGGTCACATATATGGGTTAGGTAGGTACGCTACATTGCACGACCAAAATGTTTCAACACGACTGCAATGTGATTTTATACAACAGTAGTTCAATAAACACGAAGTTAAAATTAAGTGACTTACATTTCAGACACAATATTGACTGTTTTTGCTTAATGTTGCTGATGAAAATCCAATCAAAGCCACAGCAGAACTGTTTTGCGTCTCCGAGCAACACCGCGGTGTTTCGTTACTGAATGAATCCACATTTTTGAACGAATCAAGTGAGTCAATGATTCAGTAACCCATTCATAAAGACAGTCACTTGACTCGTTTCTGAATGAACCAGCCATTTGAACGAATCTGTTGAATGAAGGACTAAATGATTCACTCATTCAAACAGTCATTTGCCGCCACCTACTGGTTTGGCTTTTATATTTAAAACTATCATTGCATTTTTCCCAACATTTCTTATTTGTATGTTTAAAAAAATATTTAAAACATTAATCTTAAAATTCTTTTTGCTCTCAAAATTTTGCAGTGTGAATGCATTTATGGCAGCTCAGCTTCATCAAACAGTCTGTAAACACATCTAAAGCCACTTCAGATGCAGCTTCTGTGTTTCCTCTGCAGTTTATTGATGCTGCTTTCATTTAAATGGTAACAACTCTACAGAGAAATCGGAATCGGCCAAGAAAATTGCAATCGGTGCATCTCTACATTCAATGCCGTTAACGCCTACAGACATACATCACTCCTGATACAGAAACACGCTTCACTAATTGTGCCTTTTTCCTCTGCGCTCTGACAAATCTCCAGCTAAAGCGCTTCTGAATGCAGAAACTTTGCCTCAAACTAATTCAATTATTTTAAAATCTTGACCACTACACAACTTCTGGTCTGTGTTAAGGTGCTGGCACATTTACTGTGGCTTGGTGAATTTACACAGGTGAAATCCAGTCATTTCAATGGGAATTCCCACTGGAATTTTGTGCAAAGGCTGAAAGATTTCCCCAGATTTCCCAATGAGATTGAGTCATTCACATGAATTTGCCGTGTTGACATACAGAAACCTAAAGTTTGCTAAAGTGAGTGCATCTCTGCTTTACACTAGACTTTTAGATTTACGAAAAACTCTAAGAAGTTAAAACTTGCTTTGCTTTAAGACCAAGTAAAGAAAATATAAGGAATAAATAAAATGAAACACTATGCCAATACGGCCTCAAAATGCAATTGAATTAGCAACCTTTCAAAACTTGAAAACACAATTTCCGATAGAGCTCCGTCACTTTTTATTTATTTATTTTAATTACTTCCAGTACAAATATCTAAAGATACACTTTTACTTTAGAAACAAAAGTCTTGAACTCAACTGTGTTCAATTTCTCTGAAAACAAGACTTTATATCTTCAGTTCGCAACTTAAGAAAATGTATTTATCTTAACTGAAGGACGTTTAGATATTTGTATTGGAAAACAAATACTGAGGAAAATGCATGCAACATTTAATGACTATGAATTTGATTTAAGAATGCCTGAATTTGTGAAAGTGTTTTAAGACCCTGTTAAGATGTGCACTTGTATACAAGTGTTTAGGGTGTTTGGGGGGGATTGTGTGGTTTCTAAGGTGTTATAGGTAGTTGCTAAGGCATTGCTAGCTGGATGCATTTTCTTTCCATTTGGTGTTCAACACACAAGATTTGAGGAATCGTTCATGTCTGGAGCACAAATGCTGCACTTACACACTCGACTTTAAGACTTGAGTTTTGCTTGATGAGCACTAGTGCTGGTGACCTAAACGGCTCTAATAACTGAACGCTGAAAGGGTTTTCTCATTTGCGCAGACAAAAGCAAGGGCTGGAGAGGCAGGTTTTTTGAAAGGGGGGAGGTGACAGATGTAGAAACATGAAGCACATTGCTCAGAGATGAGCTCATAGAGAATCATTTATATAATCCACTCTCAGTTAGCTGACGTACACCATCCCTCTCCGTCATTAAAAACACTCTTTCCAAGCCGTAGTGCACGAGTGAAGCAGAGCCCGCAGTGCTTCGCGTGAGAGTCCTTTCATGCATTTATTTTAATGTGAAGCAGTTAGCTAAATGTGAACGTCTGCAGGGTTTCAGCATTAGCGCAGGAACGGAAACATGATCCAGGTGTACCGGCTGCTGGGAAATCACAACAGGCCTGACGTCACTCTCAGATCACACACACACACACACACACACACACACACAGAGAGAGAGAGCAGCTGTTTGCATCAGGACTAGTTCAGTTCAGCAGATGCAGATTTAACATCCACAGTTAGCACATCAAGGGAAATCTAGTGTTAGATGCGGTTAAGCTAAAGCTGATAACTGAGACTAGCATCTCTGGCCCCGAGTACAGCTGCTATTAACATCTGGCTCGACTGATCCACACAGAGATCTGATCTGATCATCATCCAGTCTGTCTGGAGAAACAGAACAAACTGAGACAGACTAAATCCAGAAGAACTGTCTCCAAGATGCTTCAAGAAAGCTTCCTGCAAAGCTACAGTGCTGTTAATAGTTTTAGGCACTTGTGTAAAAATGCTGTCAAAAATAATGTAATAAATAGATTTTCTTTATTAATTAACTTCTATGAACTAAACTAAATCAACATGTGGTGTGAGCATCTTTGTGTTTAAAGCAGCTTTTGTCTTCGGTGCTCTTGAGCAGAGTTTCTCAGGAGCTTTGCAGGAGGTTTCTTGAAGCGTCTTCTTCTGGATTTAGTCTGTCTCAGTTTGTTCTGTTTCTTCATGTCATTCCAGACAGACTGGATGATGATCAGATCAGATCTCAAAAACCTCACTGGATTATTACAATTAATGACTAAATCAATGTTTGGAAATGTAAACTGATATTTCCTACTGACACACTACAGCAAAAGATAGAAATAACTGACGCAAAACCATTTTTAGCTGCTGGAAACACTAGTGTCATAAGACTTTAGCACAGTAGTGTATATTTTAGATAAATTAATTTTATATCAAATAATTTTATTTCACTATTTACAGGGTATCTGCGGTATTTTTAAAAATAAATTTAAGGCTTTTTATGACCCTTTTTAAGACCTGCACAAATAAAATTAACACCATCTGAGTGAATTTGGTAGCAATAAAACATAAGGTGAGGGGAAAAGAAAAAAAAAAATATATATATATATATATATATATATATATATACATATATATATATTTCATAGGGCTCTAAGCATGTAATTTGTGATAAACTTTTAATAAATTGATGTTAAATTGTAGATTTTCCATGGTTTTAATTAATTAGGCATGCTTTTTTGATTAAATAAAATTTAATTTACCCATTAAAACGAATCCAGAAAAATTAAAACTGAATTTGGAAAAATATAAAATGGAATTTGGGAAAAAATAAAACTGATTTCATAGGGCCCTACATACAGTACAATCACAGAAAGTGATACTATATCAAATCCTAAATACTTGATTGTTTATATTGTTGCAAAATGTAACTATATTGTCGCACAGCAGTAATCTGATATATGCAAATATAAGGCATGAAGATATTAAGAACATTAACATCATAATTCTCATGAAAAACGATATACAAACACATCTGACTTGACTAATCCTCAAAGAAAACACTTTTAAAAATATAGAGTTCAGGGCTGCATTTTCCAAAGGCATCGTAATCAGATCGTAGAACCAGCAATGATTTCTACTATCAACTTCAGCTTACGATGTCTTTGGGAAACACAGCCCAGCTTCGTTTCATGGATATAAACTCCAGAGGGGCAAAAGGTGAGGAATTTCTGGACACATTTCAGATCATTTTTATGATTTAATACTTTAAGGCTTTTAACAGTTTCACTGACTCATTCATTTTCACACATGAATTCACACAGTGATATCTATAACATCAAGTAATAGCTATTTATAATAACAGGGCATAACCTTAGAATATATTTATGATAACATAAACAGTCTGCAACTCAGTTAAAGTTACATTTTTCCTGTTTTGCTTTTTTTTCCCGTTAGTATTATGTGCTTATAGAATACTCAATGTTAAAATGATTTATTTAGAAAAAGTCTGTCTCATATTGTTTGTATTGTGCATCACAACTGCAGCACTGCTGTAATAGCAGAATCAGAACACACACACACACAGACATACACACATTCACACACACACACTCACACAGAGACACACACACACAGAGACACACACACAGACACACATACACAGAGACACACACACTCACATACACACACATACACACACACACACAGAGACACACACAGAGACACACACACACACACAGAGAGACAGAGACACACACACACAGAGACACACACACTCACATACACACACACACGAGACACACACAGAGACACACACACACACAGAGACAGAGACACACACACAGAGAGACAGAGACACACACACAGAGAGACAGAGACACACACACAGAGAGACAGAGACACACACACACACACTCACATACACACACTCACATACACACACACACACACAGAGACACACACACACACACACACAGAGAGAGACACACACACACTCACAGAGACACACATACACAGAGACACACACACACACACACACACACAGAGAGACACACACACTCACATACACACACACACACACAGAGACACACACACACAGAGAGACACACACACTCACATACACACACACAGAGACACACACAGAGACACACACACACACAGAGACAGAGACACACACACACATACACACACACAGAGAGACACACACACAGAGAGAGAGACACACACACACACAGACACACACACACTCACATACACACACACACAGAGACACACACACACAGAGACACACACTCACACAGAGACACACACACACACTCACACAGAGACACACACATACACACACACAGAGACACACAGAGACACAGATATACACACACACACACACACACACACACACGCACACAGCAGTGAGTAGTGAACGCACACACACTCACACAGTATAATCTACAAAGCTGTAATGAGAGACAGAGGGAGGAATGTACACGGTATGTTCTTGTCTTGTCCTGTTCAGTCTGTTATTCGTGTAATCTACACGTCCCACTGAAACAAACCATGCTGAAGCCTTCATGTTCTCACAAATAATCCAACAATAAGATCACAAAAACATTACGGAATAAACCTCGAGAGGCTGTGTGTGTGTGTGTGTTACAGTGATTTAAAATTAAAGGTGCTTTATTAGTGAAATGACTGTATTCTGTAAATGAGCACAGAACACAACGTGATACTAAATGATAAGGAACTCGGCTCAGTATTTGTTTCTGCTGTGGTTTCAAAATCTGTATCAGGAATTGTGAACTTTACCAGCCATCTAAAATATCATAGTAACCTTATTTACAGCAAAATACACTTGATATGCATCACTGATGAGTTACAGTACTAATAACATTAAATAATCATTACAGTATTAATATTAAATAACATAAAATAATATTAAAGGTTACAATTTCAGTCCAAACCATTAAATTCTGTTTTATTTTTAGAGTTTAGATTTTAGTTTTTGAGTGTTTTCTTGCTCTGGGTTGCATAAAAACAGTTAAAATTGCATATAAGGCTGTTTCATATCAACATTTAAAGGAGGCTTTAATAACATTTTCAAAACAGATTTATTCAAATATACATTAAACAATGAAGACATTAACAGGTTCAGTAATAATATAATAAATATGTAAAATAGTGCATATATTGATCAAAATACTGCTCTCTAGAGTTACTTTTTCAAGCCGACAATCAATTTTATGGTTATGGAATGTTTTTCCTGAGTTAAATGTTTCATGAAATTGTGATAAACTTGACCACTTAAAGCTGAGACCTATTTGTTATATGTGACCCGAGCTGACAAAATGAGTCTGAATGCACATTACAAGCTATGACAAAACAAGAGAAAAATGTAAATTTTGGTCAAATTTGAGGTTTTCATTGCACGATCCTGATATACACATACACACAGAATTACAGCATTTCAAAAAGTGTCTAGGCAAGTATTCACGCAAACATAACCTGTTGTGTCTAAAGTGAACGTTTGGGGAAAAACATCTGATGTGTAACATTACATTAAATCCATGCATTACAGTAGATCTTTATATAATAGGCCGTCTGTCTCAGTAATGTTAATCTAATAATAAAAGAGGGAATCACTCACTGCATTTGATTAAACTGCTTTATTTGTAATGAATACACTAAAGACTGCAGTGATTTTTACATTTGATTATTTGTTTTTCTTACTTGAATGATTCTGTTTAGATGTAAAATGAAGAAAGTAAAGCACTGTTAATTTAATTTGTTTCTTATATTTGTTCTGCATCTTTATTCTTATTTTTAATAACGATAAAATATGATTAACGTAGTAATTATTATTAAGAAAGAATTGGAAGGAAAGAATCGTTTTGTAGTCGAATCGTAATCGTATCAAATCGTGAGGAAAGTGAAGATTCACACCAATAATGTCTTCTGTGATAGGTCAAAACACCCGGTGCAGTGCATTGTGGGATCATGGAGAAAAGAAGTTTAATATATATTTTCCTATAGATTGGTACGTGCCGAATTTGGTTGTTTTACTATATATTTTTCTCCTGCATAAGCGCTGTAACTCTGAAACCATCCAGAGAGACCGTGAAGCCATACTGAACTGGCCATGCAGGAACAACATGAACAAATCAAGCATGCTCTGATCAAATAATCAATAATATCAGCCACAGAATGACAAACACAATTATCATACGAGGTCATGTGTTCCAAATCTGATTTTTTTTGCTCATATGTGCACAAACCACATGGAATCTGATCTTCTCGATTCTGATTTGGGTCACTATGGCCTCATTCACACTGCATGTCTGATCTGTTGCCTATATCCGTTTTTTTGACCGTCAGTTTACACGGTTTTTCAATTCTGACCCATATCTGATTTTTCTTGCCATACCTCCTCCTTGTTTCCTGCATTGTTGTCACTAACTGCTCTAGGGTTGCCAGGTTTTTGCAACAAAACCCACCCAATTTCTACTCAAAACTAACCCAATCGTGTTTCAAGGGGAGTCTCCTGGTAATAAATTGCATTCTGGGGGGTAAAACACTCATTTTTTTGCCAGGGTTCCCCAGTACAATTCTCATTCCAGGGGCTAAATATCATGTTTTTGGGTTCGCTTCAAACTGCAGACATGAAAAATAACCCAAAGTAGCCCAATTCTGTGGGAAAACAGAGGACATGGCAACACGCTCATTAAACCACGGAGTACCAAATTGTGGCAGTTTTAATGATGTAAAGACCACAATGCCTCAGAAAATCCGATCTGCCTGATTTATTTCCACATATGAATGAGGCCTGAAACCGATCTCGAAATATGCGAATGCATGTGTTTTTTCCTGTTTACACGGTCATAGAACACATCCGATCTGTGTCACATATGAGGAAAAAAATCAGAATTGGGTCACATTTAGCTGACAGTGTAAACGAGGCCTAAGAACATGAACACTCGCTCATATAACACGAGGCCATCACCAGCAGCAGAGAGAAGCGCGCGACAGGTCTGAACGCGTTCAGCGTGAATTACAGCAGAAAACACTGCAGCGCTGCCACAGCTTCATGTGTGTGTAAGAACTCATTCAGCTGATGATTCTCCTCTAATGAAGGTGTCTGTGTGTCACCAGCCTAACAGGCTTCTAGCTAAAGCCTTAACCACTAAACCACAATCTGAGAGCCTTCAGGTGGCGTCTGACCCATACGAACGGTTCAAAGGTCAACACCAATAACTGAAGAGCAGGGTGACTGATATCACACTGATGCACTCATACACCACCATTCAAAAGACATTTTTGAAAGATATTAATACTTTGGGGCTGCACAATTTTGTGGAATAAAATAATAATAATAAATAAAACTGATATCGCAGACTGTGATTTCATTAAATAAATGCATTCTTCACTGGTTTCAGAGTGGTGCACTGTATTTATACATGTGTAGCTCATGTAGTGTTTCAGTGTTATTTTACTGAACCGATCCGTTCAGAGACGCTGATATCATGAGCTGCACACGTGTAAATGAATTTTATATATATATATATATATATATATATATATATATATATATATATATATATATATATATATAAAACTTGTCAAGCGATTAATCGTTATTAAACGCATCCAAAATAAAAGTTTGTTTACGTGTGTGTACTGTGTATATTTATTATGTATATATAAATGCACACACATGCAGTATATTTAGAAAACATTTACATGTATATATTTATATTCATATAATTTAATTTATATATAAATATTTTTAATATATAAACAACGTTTTTTTAAAATATATACAAGCATGTTAAATATGTACGTAATAAATATACACAGTACACACACATATATTATGTAGACAAATACTTCTATTTTGGATGCGATTAATTGTGATTAATTATTTGACATCACTATATATATATATATATATATATATATATATATATATATACACACAACTATTTTTATTACTCAATTTTTTTTTATTACAGTGCAATTACCATAATTTTTATATTTTTATTTATAAAAGTACATAATATTAAATATTACATCAAAATAAAAATTATTACTACATAGTCATATTAAATTGGTCAAAAACAGTGGGAATGTGGAAACTCAAGTGGAAAGTGTTTGTTTGTTTGTTTACTTTGAAATGGTTAATGGCCCTAATTTATCAAGTTTTTCCCAAATTGTTCAGCCCTATAAGGATTTCAAGTCCCAAGAATTAAAAAACAAAAAACAAGTAAAAATTTATTTTCGGCTTGATTAAAATAAACTATTTATTTTCTATGCCGATGTACTTCCCATCAAAATCCCTCCACTCACTCTAAAATGGTTCAGTGATTCCTAATATAGCTATTCAAGTCATCTGGTAAGAATCTCTTTCTCGCAAACATTTTTTTCATAACTCAATATATAAATCACAGAGAAAAAAAAAATATTGCAATGTCAGTTTTTTCCAATATTGTGCAGTCTTATATTTATTTATGCAAGGATGCCTTAAATTGATCAAAATCTTGATGACTTAAATTGATCAAAATGTGTAAAAAAATCATACTAATTCAAAACTTTTGAATGGTAGTAGTGTATCTGAAATGCAATAACAAAACACACATCTAAAAAAACCAGAGTGTTTCACAGATCTCAAACTGGGCTGCGTTTCCCAAAAGCATCGTAAGCTTAACCCATTAAAACCAATGGAGCAGCGGTCAACTTAGGCTTACGGTGCTTTTGGGAAACGCAGACCTGGCCGATATCAGCCGGTTTTTATCAATCGCTGCCTGGTCAATCCTCACGTTGCCCGTGGACCAATGAGCTTTCTGAATGACCCACGGTCACATGACCCGGTCACATGCATGTGTATAAAGGAGGTGAATGGCAGAGGTCACTAGATCTGGACTCACCGTGGACGGTGAACACATTGCAGTGCTGCGCTCCCTGTCTAGACGTCTCTCTCTTCCCTGCTCCCTTGATGAAGGGCAGCGCCGGCAGACTCGGTCTCCTCTGGTCCCCGACTAACTTCCCAGGCTGCTGCCCCATAAGAGATCACGGGACGTTACTGACCACGGCGAGACGAGGACAGTCCGGTCTGCTCTTCTGTGCGGGTCATGCATCGACTGCTGGACGTCAGACTTCAGTGCAGATCACGGCTTTGAAAACTTAAAGTGCATAGATAGAAGTCAAAGAGCAGTGTGTGTTTTCAGTGCACTGTGAGGTGAAGAATAGACAGCGATGAGGGAGATACATCCATCTTCAGAATCAGAACCAATGCATGAGGATCCAGTCACCTCCAGCGCAAACACACACGAAAACATCAACTCTTCTGAGCTGTCAATCATAGTGACGTCACGCTGATATGAGCGCGAGCGACTGGCGCATCATCAGAGATCATGTCAATAATTAGTTCACATATCCCGATCTGCATTAAACTGTACTCAATCATAATTATTAACCACTGGGAAAGTCTTACAGGTCAATAAAAGCTAAACAAATACTAAAACTCGAGGTGTGTCTTTGGTAGTGTAGTGTGTGTCAGTCAGAGGTTATTCTTACACACCTGTATCATCTGGAAACGAGTAAATAATCGACGTCACTGACGTAAATTACGTTGTTACTCGAAAAAAACCGCCTTTAGATGAAAGTTCAGGTAAGTTAGTTAAACACACGTAACGTTAATAGTCGGTGTGAAGTAGTGTTTGGTAGCTGTCTGAACTCCCTCAGAAACTCTCAAGCGCGAATCCGCGCAGTTTTATCCTGATTTAACTCTCGGTTTGTGTAACTTTGATTTGTAGTGTTTAGCTGGAGTTGTAGTTGTTAAAGTCTCTCGTCACTTCCGCGTGTCTCTCGCTCCTGAGGCGACTCTAAACTCTCTTCGCGCCGTCTTTACGTCTCTGCTGCCGGGATGGTTTCCTCACCGAACATCCGCTGGATTCTTCCGCTGACTTTTAACGTTGATTCCCGTCATGTCTTCATTTTACTTCATAACTTTTAGCACTTTTCTTGGAGTCGTTCGTCGTCGCAGGAACCGCCATATTCGCGCACGCGAGCTGCGCTCGTGACGTCACACGCCGCGCTCTTCCGCCAACGATCGCCTCAGTTTCAATAATAAAAAAAATATTAAATAAAAAAAACAAGAAAATTCGCTTCAGTTTCAATAAAAACAATAAATAAATAAAAAATAAGAAAAATCGCTTCAGTTTAATTAAATAAAAAAATAAGAAAAATAGCTTCAGTTTCATTAAATAATAATAAAAAAAATAGCTTCAGTTTCATTAAATTAAAAAATTAAAAAATAAGAAAAATAGCTTCAGTTTCGTTAAATTAAAAAATGAAATAAAATAAGAAAAATAGCTTCAGTTTCATTAAATTAAAAAAAGAAAAGAAAAATAGCTTCAGTTTCATTAAATAATAATAAAAAAATAGCTTCAGTTTCATTAAATTAAAAAATTAAAAAATAAGAAAAATAGCTTCAGTTTCGTTAAATTAAAAAATGAAATAAAATAAGAAAAATAGCTTCAGTTTCATTAAATTAAAAAAAGAAAAGAAAAATAGCTTCAGTTTCATTAAATAAAATATTTTAATAAAATAAGAAAAATCACTTCAGTTTCATTAAATAAAAAAATTTAATAAAATAAGAAAAATCGCTTCAGTTTCAATAAATAAAAAAAATTACACTTGAAGACAAGTGTATTTATGTAATAATAAAATTATAAGAAATGTGTTTCAGTCAAGGAAAAGAATTAGGCTACTCCGAGGGAATTCTTTATTAGATAAGATTAATTGCGGGGAAAAAAAGCATGGCTCTTACCTTATAACTTTTGTGTCCCCAACAAAGTAAAAGAATTACTTTTAAAAATTGTGCATAATAATATATACCCCACTAATGAGATTACATCAACATTTAGTAATCCTGATTTGAATTGTAACTTCAGTATTGAGGTTATTGATCATCTTTTTTCAAATGCCCCCTTGTTAAGGAATTGTGGTCTGACTAAAATACCTTCCTAAAAAAAACTATTTAGACATTGATTTAACTATGTGTGATATATTCTGTTATTTTTCTCATTGTAAACATAACATAGAATATATAGGAAATGTATTTATTTTATTGGGAAAATATTATATTCATAAATGTACATTTTCTTCAACATTATCAAAATTACAGAATTTTCTTTGTGACTTTAACTACCTCATTATAACACTAAAAAATATTAACACCAAAAAAAGTGTCAAATTTGTGAAACTGTATAATGATCTGCTGAATGTTATGTAATTTAATGTTCTACCTCTGTACGTTTTGTTTTAGTTATTGATTTTTTTTTCTTTATTGTCTGCCATTGCATCATTTCTATATTCATAATGTCATGCAATATTGTATTTAATTGTTGAAGTTTATTGTTTATACAAGAAAACTCATTGTAACCTTCAGCTTTACTTTTAGATGTTTTGTTTGGGTTTTTCACTTTTGAGAAGCAATACGAAAATGTTTACTTTCTATGCATAACTTCATTATTTTGCTTGCAAAACATTTTATCCACAAATGCAAGTTTATGAAAGTTACCCCCACTTTTCTTAATTTCAAGAAGATATTAAAATCTACATTAAATCTTTATCTAGTAACAAAAAGGCAACTAAAATTTTGAACGTGCTCACTTTTTGGTGTTTTTGTATAATTTTTATTTAATAATTAATTTGTTTTGTAAGAAAGATTGTTTATTGTTATGCGATCTGCTCATTTATTTACCTTTTTAATGTTTCTTTCTCTCTCTTGAATTGTAATTGCTACGTGTATATGTAAATGTATTTTTTTTTACAAATATTAACACATTTTACAGCTTTCTTAACATTTTATTTTGTTATTTATACGATTTATTTATATTACATTTATTTATATTTCACTTATTCTGTAATTATTTTTCTTTCTCTTCATATATGGATGATACAAACTTAATTGTATATTGTTTTATTAATGCAATTGGGGGGGAAAAACACTTCAGGTCCCTCAACAATAATTTTTCTAACTTTTAGTTAGAAAAATAAGAAGGATCTAAAATGTGTTAATATTTGTAGACAATTTAATGTTTATGTATTTGTAGATTTAAAAAAAAAAATAATTATAAAATAACTTAATTTTCTCCTCAAAGCTCATCAGCATCAAATTTCTGATGATTATTATTAACTCTAAGTATGTATTTGACTATTGTTCTCATTCAATCTAATGAATTCGGTTTTGCTGTGTTAAAAACGCGTGTTAGCGACTAAAAGCGAAATAAAGTAACTTTTTTTAAAGTGAATGATACAGTAATTATTCCGCTGCTGTTTCTGGCGCCCTCTAGCGGCCTGATGCTGCAGCACACCAACAACACAGAGTCTGCGTCCCAATGTGCATACTATCCATCCTAAATTCTATGCGACATTAGTAATTTTCTATACAATTTGGGCAGATAGGGTGGATAGTATGCACATTGGGACGCAGGGAGAGACTCTCTCTCATTAACAACAACAAGCGTCTGAAACTGAGAAATGACACGTGCAGATTCATCACTTATCCAACTGTATATACAGCTTTTCATAACCGTTTATAGCAATGATAGGAAGTGATATAAGACCACATCTGTGTTAAAGTTATAATCGTTCACCCAAAAATGAGAATTAGCTGGAAATGTGCTCATCCTCAGATCATCCCAGATCAGGATGAGTGTGTTTCTTCATCAGGTTTGTAGAAATGTGTCTCAGCAATGGAAGTGAATGGGTGCCGTCAGAATGAGAGTCCAAACAGCTGATAAAAACATCACAATAATCCACACCACTCCAGTCCATCAGTTAACATCTCAAGCTGAAACAAATCCAGCATTAAGACGCTTTTAACTAAAATACCATAGAGTCCATAATCCATAATAACTCTTCCTCCAGTGAAAAAGTGCATCTCCTGTTGTCTCTCACATCAAAATCCAGCCACATATTTGTTTAGAGCTGTTTTGCTGTCTGTGCAGATTTCTCTCCTGATTCAGACCAGAACACTTTTTCACTGTTATATATTTTTTAAATCATTCATTCAAGGGCATTTGGTGCTGAATAATTAATTAAGTACTTTTTTACATTTGTGGTGTAAAACCTGTGAGCTTTTATTTTGTAATGAGCAGAGTGTCCGCTAGATGGAAGCATTGATTTTATTCAACTATCAGGCAAAATTTTGGTCAAATTGATCATTTCGGCCCTAGAAATGTGCGTATTAAATATGACACAGTATACATGCTATTTTCATATATATATATATATATATATATATATATATATATATATATATATATATATATATATATATATATATATATTAAATTGGCTAAAATGTTGTAACAGGCTTTGCCAAACAAGCATTATTTTTTCAGTTAATTTATACCCACAAAGGGGCGACGTATCCTGGGGGATACAAACATTAAAATCAAAAACACTGTATTAGTGATGGGAGAAACGAATCAATGATTCAGTGTTTCGAATCGCTCTGCTGGTGTGTAAAAAGTGTGTAAATGCAACAAAAACTCAGGCTAAAACATGCATAAAAACAGCTTTTAGAAACCCATTGCAAATGTTTTATTGAAAGTATAATACATTAAATGCAATAAAAAAAATTAAAGACCATTAAATATGAAGTGTCTGTATAATATGTGGTTTTTAAAATATTTTATATTAATTAGCAAGGCTTGCTTTGTTTGTGTTACGGACAGCTTGTATAAAGAGGCCAGTTAGAGACTATTAACTACTTCTCATCCTTTTAAGTACACAAATGTATCGTTAAAATGTCTACATATTGATAAAACTGACGTTCATCGCCACTCAACAGCAATTTCGAAACGTTTCGAAACATTCTGATGTAACGAAGCATCGTTTCCTGAAATCACGTGACTTTGGGAGTTTGATGCTCGCTTTGAATCACTGTTTCGAAACAAATGATTCACAAAAGATTCGAAGCTTCACAAAGCAGCACTTCACTTATCTGTGTCCTAAGAAGATGGAAAATAGCAATTAATTAATTTTCTGATTTCTCTTTATGCTCTTGCCCTTTTTAGGGTTAAATACATAAATAAATACACATACATAACTTTGTAGATACATAACGCTTTTCATCTGAAGTGGGCGTGTCTTATCCTCGCCTGTTTTCCGGGGGCGTGACGGATCGATCGCGTCGCTTCCAGCAGCAGAGAGCGGCACGCGTCGCGTGTCTGGGAGAGATGATGAGCGCCGCGTCGGGTTTCGGTAAAGCGCTGGTCATCATCACCGGAGCGTCGAAAGGCTTCGGCCGGGCTCTGGCTCTGTCCATCGCGCCGCGTCTGGCGTCGGGCTCCGCGCTGATCCTCGCGGCGCGATCTGATGATCTGCTGCAGCAGCTGAAGGCGGATCTGAGCCGCGCTCACCCCGCGCTGACACTCCGCTGCGCCGCCGCTGATCTGAGCTGCCAGGCGGGCGTGGAGAGCGTCATCGCCGCGATCACACACCTCGATCCGGGCATCGACCATCTGCTGCTCTTCAATAACGCAGGTGAGACTTTCGCGTTCTCACAGACTCCATCTGTATTGATTTGCGTGACCCAGAGCTACAACAAAAACCTGTTCATTGTATAAGTTCCCTATACTGTATATGTACTTTATCAGAGTGTTTTTCTTTAGAAAACTTCACAACATCCATTCCATTCATTAAAGCACAGATACTTTTTAAATTTACTTGAGTAAAGTAAAAATACTTCACTACTGTCCTCTGCTGTTGATTTACTCATCCTCAGGTCATCCCAGATGTAGATAAATTTTTTCTTCAGTAGCACAGTAAAGAAGATTTTTAGCTGACACCGTGATCCTTGGTGATTCATATAATGCAAGTGAATGGGTACCGTCACTTTTAGAATAAAGAAAAAGCAAATCAGGCAGCAAAAAATGAATCCCTGACTCCTAATGATATATCGAGATCTTATGAAGCGAAATGATTGTAACTGAACATTATTTACAGCATTATTACTTGTAATCTTAGCAAACAAGGAAATCTGATTCTTTTCCACGAACTGGTTCTTTTGGACAGTTCGTTTCAATTAACTGATTCAAATAACCAACTCACCAGTTTGTTAATGTAACCATGCAATGATATATAACGTGGATGTTTTACATGTTAATAAACTAATCTTTATCAGCTCACCTTTTTACATAAACAATGAGAAACCATAAAAACTTTAATTTGGCTGCTTCATTCAAGTTTTCAGTTCACGCATGCTCATATCAGCGAGTCGAACTGATTCCTCAGTTCAGTGACTGCTGGAGGAACTGAATCAGTTCATTCATCACAGGATCAGAAACGCTGATATTTCTACTCATTTCCAGTTGGAGTGACTGTCAGGCATCTGAAAGTGGGTTTTGATTGAGTAACTTGTAGATCTGTGCTGCTCGAGCCGCAAACTGATTCAGACGCTTCAGTCCGATTCAAAAGAACCGGTTCAGAAGAATGATTCGTTAGTGACATCACTCCGGACTGTTTGCCTGAGCTGAGGCTCTGGATTACAGCTAATAATGTTGTAAATAATGTTCAGTTTCTTGCACAGACTGATTGTTTTGCTTCATAAGACCTCAATATATCATCAGGAGCCACGGGGATTAAATTTGTGCTGTTTAATATGCTTTTTTTGGCTCTCAAAGTGACGGTACCCATCGACTTGCATTATATGACTCACCAAGGATCACGGTTTCAGCTAAAAATCTTCTTTACTGTTCAACTGAAGACCAAATGTCTTATGGATGAGTAGAACTGTCTCCTGCTGTAATGTGATGTTAGCGTGTGCTCTGAACGCAGCTTCTCTGGGCGATGTGTCGCGGTTCTGTGGTGATTTCACGGATGTGGATGAGGTGAACTCATACCTGTCTCTGAACGTGAGCTCTGCTCTCTGTCTGACGGCGGGAGTCCTGCGTGCGGTCCCGCGGCGCTCGGGCCTGACGCGTGTCGTGGTGAACATCAGCTCGCTGTGTGCGCTCCGGCCCTTCCCGTCCTGGGTTCTGTACTGCAGCGGGAAAGCGGCCCGGGACATGATGTTCCGCGTGCTGGCGGAGGAGGAACCGGAGCTCCGAGTCCTGAACTACGCACCAGGTGCGAGATGAGTCACTCACAGCTGCCCAAAGTATTGCATGACATATATCACTTTATATCAAGAGTAATATTGCATAAAAATAAAAACGTGCCCCTTTTAGACATGCACTCTATTCATTTACTAACTGCTTGTTTTCTTGTTTTTAAAAAACTATTACTAGCTTCTCTATTCTTTTTGTATTCTATCTATCTGTTTTCTTTTTATTTATTATACAATTAACAAAAAGCAAAAAAAAAAGGCCGCTAACACTAGCTTGCTCTATTCTTTTTCTATTCTATATGGGTTTTTTTAAATTTATTATATAATACATTCTATGGGTAGATGAAAATACAGCTTTCAATATATTTGTACTGATACGAAGAGTGCTTTTGTTGTGCATGCTAATCATTTGACTAAACATAAAAAACACAATAATGCATTTGCATTTTTAATGTGTTTATAAAACAAAGCTAGTTTAAGCTGTGCATGTATTTTTATTTGACTCTAAATCATTAAAACTAAAACGGGAAACCATATTTTTGCTGGCAAAAAAATCCATGTAAAAAGATTTTCTGGCCATTTTGTTCTCCAGCGCAGAAATGCATGCGCTGTGGCAGAGGAGGCATGTGAAATGTAGTGTGACTGTGAAAAGGCTTGGGTTTTGATTTGTTCAAACTGATGAACCGTTTGATTGCAATCTCACATGCGTCACGGCGGCTCTGTTCAGTCAGGATTCACACACGCGTCTCTGGCAGGGTTATCTGACGTCTCAGCTCTGTGTTTGACTCGTGCGTGTATATATTTGCATTAACGGTGGGATTGTGTCACTCCGCAGGGCCTCTGGACACAGACATGCAGCTGCAGGCGAGGAGCAGCTCTGCAGACGACGCTCTGAGGAACTCCTTCAGCGTCATGCATGCTCAGGGTCAGCTGCTCACCTGTGACCAGTCCATCAGCAAACTCATGCAGGTGCTGCTGGAGGACAAGTACACCTCTGGAGCTCATCTGGACTTCTATGATTTATAGAGCTCGTGCCTTAAACAACTGCTCGATCTCTCTGTTCATCACCGAGCGTTTGATTGAGATCAGTAATGATCTGTAACTTCTGTCTGATGTGTTCTTGTGTTGTCACGATACTGGAAAACCTGAAAGTATGTGACCCTGGAGCACAAAACCAGTCATAAGGGTCAATTTTGTGAAATTGAGATGTATACATCATCTGAAAGCTGAATAAATAATCTTTCCATTGGTGTATGGTTTGTTAGGATCGGACAATATTTGAAAATCTGGAATCTGAGGGTGCAAAAAAATCTAAATATTGAGAAAATCACCTTTAAAGTTGTTCAAATGAAGTTCTTAGCAATGCATATTACTAATCAAAAATGAAGTTTTGATATATTTACTGTAGGAAATTTACTAAATATCTTCATGGAACATGATCTTAATATCCTAATGATTTTTGGCATAAAAGAAAAATGGATAATTTTGACCCATACAATGTATTTTTGGCTATTGCTACAAATATACCTGTGCTACTGAAGACAGCTTTTGTGCTCCAGGGACACTTATATATCAATAAGCACAACTGGTATTGCTGTATTGAAACGGTTTCAAATATTTCAGTATCAAGAATGTGACATTTTGACGACGCTGTGTTCATTAGAGTGATGATCCTGAGAGAATTGTGCCTTAATTTATTTGATTTTACTCTAATCAGGCGTATTTCTGGACCAAACGAACGATGTCTGTTTGATTCTTCAGTATGTTCTTTGTTTACTAAAGCTATCTTTCTGTTTTTCATGTCATAAATACACTAAAGACTTCTATATATAAATGTGTTGCTTATGTTATCCATACTATGTGGTGTATTTTATTCTGCATTGTTGGCTTTATGTCTTGAATTGTTAGCCATATTTTTTTATATCATTCATAGTTTTTAAGAATCTTTTTCTATAATCAATACTTAGGTTTTGTGTGAGTATTCAGATGAATAATGTAATATGCTCTCTTTTAAAGACAGCCTGAGTTCTATCTGTGGTTTTCTATCATGCAGCTCTTTCTAGCGCTGTGGTTTGTCTGTCATGTTTGTGTTGCTCGTGTCCAGTGTCTCTGGATCTCTCCACACTCCTGCTGTAAACAGTTGGATGAAACACACACCGCTGTTTGGAGAGATGGCACTTTTTCCGAAAATCAATCAAGTTTGGAAGCTGTGGATTTCACACACCTGATGTAAACGCTGACAAATAAGGAGCATTTGGCATCAGAGAGCTGCTTTCAGAACGGCCTGATTTCTTAGAAATCATTCTTGGGAACATCTTCAGTTATAGAATGTTTATAAAAAGTCTTAATTAATCATTTCACAAATTAAAGCCTTAAAAGGCCTTAAATCATAGGAGAAAGTCTTAAATAAAGTCTTAGAAATCTAGTACTTTCTTGTAAAAGTAATTCAAAATTTTACTTGTACAAGAAAGTACTACATTTTTAATGTTCTTAAGTATTAAAGGTAAAAAAACAACAACTTTTATTTATGAAATGTAGTGCAGTAAAAATACGACATTATGCTTTGGAATGTAGTGAAGGGGTGAGTAATTGTAAAATTACTCAGTAAAAATTATGAGTGTTTTTAATTTGTTTTTGTAAATCTTGTGATGAAATTCATTGTATATCGCTGCAGGACACTCCTGTGAAAGAGATTTTTAATCTCAGAGAGTCTTCTTCTGGTTAAATAAAAAAATAATAATAATACAGTAATAACAAAGTAAAAGCTTTCTAAAGAAAAACACTGTGATAAAGCACAGATAGCCTACTTTTTACTCGAGTAAAGTAAAAATACTTCACTACTGTCCATAATCCTATTAGGGTTTTTACGTAGTTTCAAGAAAATAGATTTTTTTTAGTATGTGAGACTCAAAAGGTTTCATAAACTGGAGAAAACACAGTTGCATGTTTTATAGTGTGTGAGTGATGATGGATGAAGGTAAAGATGATGCATCCGTTTGTGAACTTCAACACTCTTTCAGCTCTTTCACATCAGTCCAGGTCTGTCAGCTCGTGATGAACACACACAGCTGACGGACAGAAATACTCCTGGGGCTCCAGCCACGTTCTCTAGGCTCGCAGGTCTCCTGACTGGGCGCTGTTTGACGGAGGCTCTATTTTTAGCTCTGCTGTGGATGAGAAGGTGAGCTCTGGAGACCGCAGTCCCTGTCTGAGCCCAAGCGGAGAGCAGTCTGTGTCGGCATGACCGTGGAAAAGATGGATCCTGTGGAAGTGTTTGCAGCTGGGGAGAAAGGCCGTGGCCTCCGCGTCACCAAAGAGATGTCAGCCGGAGACATTGTGTTTGCTGAAGCCAGCTTCGCTGCAGTCGTGTTCGACAGGTGAGACCGGTGACTTACCTGCTCAGGAATGGCTTTCTTTGTGAGGGAAGTATTTAAGATGAATGTTGTGCATCTGTTTCGGGACACATAGATGGTGAATTTATGAAGGATGTCATCTACTGACTCTTTTTATTTCAGATAAATGCTGATCTTTGGATCTTTCTATTCATCAAAGTATCCTGAAAAAAAAAATAATATTGATAATAATAATTTAAAAATATATATATTTCTTGAGCAGCAAATCAGCATATCAGAATGATTCTGAAGGATCATGTGACACTGAGACACTGAAAATTCAACTTTGTAATCACAGGAATAAATTACATTTTAAAATATATTCAAATAGAAAGCAGTTATTTTAAATAGTAAAAATATTTCACAATTTTACTTCTTTTGCTGTAGTTTGGATCAAATAAATGCAGGTTTGGTGAGCAGAAGAGAATTCTTTCAAAAGCATTAAAAATCTTACTGTCCAAAACTGGTAGTGTAATTGTCCTGTAATAAGAGTAAAACACCCTGTTTTTGGTTGTTTTGCTCTTTGGACAGTTTTGGTGCACCTTTGTACATTTTGGGTGATAATTGGAACATTTAAATAAGCACCAGCGTGGAGCCCTTAGGTACAAAGGTGTACCTTTTGAAAAGGTCCTGCCCCAGTGACAGCTTTTGTACCTTTTTTTCTGAGAATGTGGCAACTCCACATAAATTTATCTGCATGCACAAAATAATAATTTGGTCTTGTCACAAACACAACAGTGCATTATGTTGACGATCCAGCAGTTTTCTATAGATGCACCTTCACCAATCTATATTTGGAGTTGGTGTTTAAATGCTGGAAAGTGTCTGTTAAATGGAGAAGAGAGTTCAGTATGTACATATTCTGCAGGTTCAGCTCCAGCTATGTGAGAGCTCAGATTACTGAGTGTCTGATGCAGGATCAGCTGTGCTAAACCACTTACAAAATGGGCTTTTACACAGTAAATATTCTGTAGGGTTTCCTACATTATTCCTCTTCAGGTGTTGATTGTGTAAATGTTTAAAGTTTATCTTCAGCTGTTTTGGAGAGATTCATTGTGCACCAGAATAACCGAAGGCTATATTTGGATGCACTACAATCATATAGTGTAAAGACGTTAATAATTAATTAACTCTGATCAGCTGCATTGCCACGTTTCCCCTCATTGGCTCAGATTTTCATTTCTTAACATTGCTTTTGAAATGCAAAGCCTCTTAGTCTGTTAGATATGCATTTTGTTTTTGTTGTAGTTTTCTCCCAGGAGAATTTCAGATCGTGTTATGTTTAGATTCATATGTAGTAGTTGTGTACTTGCTGTGAGAGCTTCCACTCTCATGTGACAAGATCACAGTTTCACCTCCATAAAAAGTCAAGAGCCACAGCAGAAAACAGCACGAGTCCTCAACGCGCTCAGCTTCTGTAAACTCAAACACGCTTCCATGAGCGTCTGGATCAAGCCAATATACAGACCGCAACAAACTTCAGCTTCTGCAAACGTCTGCTTACTGTACGCTGACTTTATAAAGAGCTGCGTTCGTTGACATCAGTGCTCAGTAATGTCATCCTAAAATAGACCATTATGTAAATCACATGAAGCGATATTTCTAAGCGTGCAAGCTGACACCAGAAGACTGAGAGGACACCTTTATAATTAAAGCAAAGTTCAAATAGTCTAATGGGTATGAATTGCCACAGCTGATTTGTTAACACATTTGTACATACAGTTTGTTCCTTAATCATGTTACTAATCAAAATGTCACAATAAAAGACTGTTAAGCACATTAAATGTAACCCATTTTAAGAGAGATACATTTATCACACGAGTCAAGCATCCAGATGGTCTTTTATTGATCCTTTGGGAAAAGATTTGAGTTTAATGTTGCCCATATAAAGAATATTTATATAAAGATCCTTCTGAGAGTTATCTGCCTGTCTGATTCACATGTGGATGAGCGGGGTGGGATCACAAAAACAACCAGATACATACAGCATGCATACTCAAATAGAAAAAAAATAAGAGAAAAATCTAAATATTGAGAAAATCTCCTTTAAAGTTGTTCAAATGAAGTTCTTAGCAATGCATATTACTAATCAAAAATGAAGTTTTGATATATTGATTATATATATGAACTGTTTACTTTTTATATAGGTATATCTTGGAATAGGCAATTTTAGGTCACCATTTATAGATCTCTCCCCTGTAAAGGCATGAAAGATAAGATTTGTTACCCCCAATTATGTGCACCTGTGTCTTGTTTGTCACTTGGCTCCCGTGGGTATTTAAGCCCTTGCATTTCTATTGTTCATTTGTCAGGTCTTGTCCATTTGTGGCTGTTTCTCCAGTAGCTGAGTTCTTGTTTCTTCATTTTCTAGTTTCCTGAAAGACATAAACAAGAGCACAAGGACTGGAACACCATTACATCTTAAAAGACTATAGGTTTGTTTGATGGTGGTCAGTTTGTTTCATGGTAAAAAATAATTGCATATGATCTTTAAAATAATAATTGTGGTGGATTTGGAAATTGAATGGAAACTGAACTCATATGTATGTACATTACATCGTATACCAAGGGAACACCTTGAAACATATAGGGTCCTATTTTAAGAACAGTATGTCAAGACGCAGTGCTTTGCAGTATGTCATATGTCCAGAGTGTTTGGGAAGAGTGAAGGAGCCAGTGCTGAAGTTGAGATCAGTTCATGCAAAGCCAGGACTTGAGTAGGTTGAGTCTGAAGGATCTTAACGATTAATACGCTTTCCTTTGGGGTGAATGAAGCCTGGTTTCACATCAGTGTTCAAAGCGCACACTGACACGATAGCACAGAGTGGATCACAGACCAAAAAACATTGAATCCAAATCAAGACAGAATCCAAAGCTCCACAAGAAGTCCATAAAAAATCTGGTCTTGGACTCATACTTTAGATGGAGCCCGGTCTTGTCCAGTCTCAGGTACTACACTGGAAATCATGGGTCCTATAATTGCCATATCAATTCCTGGTCAAGCAACAGCAAATTAATACATTTAATGGACTGCATGCCTTGCATTTATATTCTTCATATACGCATGGAAAAAGCTGGTGCTCATCAGAACACTGAATTTTCCAACAGATCAGAATCATTAATCATCCACTGTGATTGCAGACTTAGGACACTTGATAGCAGTAATATAATAACACCTCTCCTTGAGTTTACATGTAAAAATAGACGTCTTAAATGTATTTCTCATTTCTCGCAAAAAAATTTAATTTTGTGCCACTTCATTTACATGTACACTCAAAAGATTAGGATCATAAGATTTTTAATGTTTTTTAATGGAGTCTCTTATGCTCATCAAGGCTGCATTTTTTCTTTTGATCAAAAAAATACAGAAAAAACAGTAATATTGTGAAATATTATTGCAATTTGTAATATTGGTTTCCTATTTTAATATCCTTTAAAATATCATTTATTTCTGTGACGCAGCGCTGTATTTTCAGCATCATTACTCCAGTCTTCAGTGTCACATGATCTTCAGAAATCATTCTAATATTCTGATTTATTATCAATGTTGGAAACAGTTGTGCTGCTTAATATTTTTTGAAACCTGTGATATTTTTTTCTTTGATTCTTTAATGAATTACAAGTTAAAAAAGTATGTCTTTACT
Organism: Tor tambroides; assembly: GCA_021397915.2. Taxonomy (NCBI): domain Eukaryota; kingdom Metazoa; phylum Chordata; class Actinopteri; order Cypriniformes; family Cyprinidae; genus Tor; species Tor tambroides. The sequence continues at coordinate 10,358 of JAFVLL020002337.1, read as the reverse complement.
ATCATTTTTAATTCATTTAACACATTCTTACTGAATAAAAGCATTAATTTCTTTAAAAAATAAATAAAGAAGAAAGTGTATGAGCCTGTGAGTTATTGTTTCATGTTATTTGTTTATGCACTTACATGTATTGTATATTGTATAATGTTTATTATTTTCCCCTAATAAGATAATGAGGTGGGCTGTACTCGTGACATCTGTGATTTAGTCAGGTAGTGACGACTATCCTCCCCTTTAGGAGAATCTTGTGTTCTTGCCAAATCAACACACATCTTAGTTACGTTCTCTTCAGAGTGCAAAATAGTGGGATGTCTCCTTTTACAAATATATTACATTTACATTTACATTTAGTTATTTAGCAGACGCTTTTATCCAAAGCGACTTACAAAAGAGGACAATAGAAGCAATCAAAACCAACA
>JAFVLL020002335.1:0-54532 GCA_021397915.2 Tor tambroides | reverse complement strand
CTGGGCTGGTAAGTGAAAGGTTGAAAGTTCAAACCCAAGGATTGATCCATGAACTACAGACAATCAACCTCAGGTTGTTTCAGAAGGAGCATTATCTAGTCAAGTACGATAAAAGCGTCAGTTAAAAACTAATTAGTATCCAAGTGGAAGTTCTCTGTGGGACTGTGAGCACAAACTTCCACTGTTCCCACGCTGACTGAGGCTCCTCTAAGCGCACATCTCTGAAGGTATGTGCGACGTTCCCATCAAGCTCTAAAGGAGCTCATTCTCCAGCGCACTGTCTGAAAGATTAAGGTTTCACTTTAAACAACAAGCCGTTTCACAATGCTCCTACCTTTCTTTTCCGGCGTCGCACAGAAGCTCCATGAGAGCAGTAAGGTAAAAAACAATCCGATCTCAGTTGGTCCTGCCATTTCTTATGTTTAAAACCTCTCAGACTTCATTCCATAGTTAGAAGGGCTCTTCTTTCAAGGGTTTCTAAATGTTCGGAGATCTTGCCTTCCCGTCTTCTTGAGAAAACTCGCTCGACTTGGCTGTAAACTTTGACAGCTCCTCCTCCGCGCTCGCGAACCTCAGCAGTGATAGAGGCGCGTACTGCTGGACAGAGCTGCGCTCGTGACGTCAGCAGCAGGGAGGCTCGCGCTTGTGCTGCACGGCATTCAGAAAGGTGGGACCGGGAACTTCAGGTACTTATTGATCTCGAGGTGTGTGACGTCATTTCGATGCCAAATGAAGTCTTTAACCTGCTGTCAGTCAACAGTGAGGAGAGAAATAACAAATGAACACGGGAACACACTGTTTCTGGGTCTGTTTTTAATACTCCAATAGGCTATTTGTCTGCAACAAATTACATCTACAATGTCTAGCACTCAATGGCAAATAGAAAGAGTTCTGTTGTTACAGCTTACTGTAAAATAATAGAAATATGCCTATATTGTGGTAATCAGATTTACATGTTCAAAATAAATCTCTCCATTTTAATGAAAACTAAGATACAATATAACTAAACTAAAATAATACAGAAGAAAACATTGTGAAATACCATTACAATTTAAAATGACAGTTTTTTTTTTATTATTATTATTTTAACATCTTAAAGTCTTAGAGTCCCCATGAAATCAAAATTGAAGTTTTTTGGCTTTTAGTATGAACATGTTAGCCTTACGGTTATCTAAGGTGGTGTGCTCCAAAACAATGACAAAATTCGCATTTAGAAGATATGTGACCCTGGACCACAAAACCAGCCATAAGTAGCACGAGTATATTTGTAGGAATAGCAAAAAATACATTGTATGTGTCAAAATTAGTGATTTTTCTTTTATGCCAAAAATCATTTTAAGTAAAGATCGTGTTCAAAATATTTTGTAAATTACTGTAAATATATCAAAACTTTATTTAACATCCATTAATATGATAACAAAACAACAAAATTTTGTTTTTTGTTTTTTTTCTCTTTTGCAACTTTTGCAACTTCTACTGTCATCCCAGGATGTTAATGGTCATGTACGATTTCACCCATTTAGGTCATTTCTAGTCGGTTAAACTGAAAGTGTTACAACTCACCCCGAGTTGCAACATTCCCAGTCTCAACTGTTTTTCAATGATAAAATGAAATCCAATTGTTTCTCAGATTTTTCTCCAGAGAAAAAGAACCCAGTAAGCTCAAGTGTCTCAGTTTCAGAAGAGATCTCAACAGTTTCACAAACTACTCTCAGATTTGCCAAGATATAAGTCTGTAACCAAAAGTCGGTGATTTGTCAAACACTTCCAAACACCAAATGATCTGAAGTGTTACATCCACATTACTATAGTTCTTTACTTTTGCTGTACGTTAAGGGTCTATTTCACCCAAAATGAAAATTCTCTCATGATTTACTTATACCCTCAGGTTCCAAATAAGTTTCTTTCTTTTGTTGAACATAAAAGAAGATATTTTGAAGAATGTGAGTAACCAAACAGACAGTTGATGGTCTCCACTGACATCAGTAGTATGGAAAATATACTGTTTGGTTACCAACCTGAGGATGTGCAAATGATGACAGAATGTTTATTGTTCCAAGGAATATAAAGAATAACAGTTAAAAAGTTCATTCTTAAATTGAAAAAATATCAGAATTATTCTGATCTGTAAAAAAGCATCATCTGAGCAATAAAACATAGATGTGCCAAATATTTTAATACAACTTTCATTCAAGACTATTACACATAAGGTTGACTGAAAATAAGAAGTTTAAAGTCACAGTAACCTTACCGGTTGTAGAAGAGACGATGTAATCTTCAAATTGTCCTTTGACGTAATTCAAAAGCAGGTCTCTTTATCTGTCCGGAAACTTCTCTTGTCTGTTGTGAATCGTCCATTGAGCCCTTTGAGAAATGACCATAGACATGGCTGCATTCATTTGGGTTGCCACAGTAGCCAGACAGTGGTTTGGAGATGGAAAGCATCCAGGAAGTTTGTGTTCCCAAAGGTCACCAAAGATCAACTGACCACAAAGAATCGTGTGTTTCCCACTCAAACTCCATTCTGTCTTGAGTAAACTGACCTTTTACATCTATTTATTTCATTTTGTGTCTGATGTAAAAAAAAAAAAAAAAAACACTAGCTAGTTTTAAAGTCTTTCCATTTGAAAAATAAAATAAAATAAAATAAAATAAAAAATTATAATAAAATAAAAGTCCTAAATGTTATATTTAATTGTTTTTGTGTGTGTGTGTGTGTGTGTATTTGATTCCTTAGAATGGTATAGTCATATAGAGCACTGAAAATATTGATTCCAAATTATAATTCATTTCAATTCAATCCAAGTTTATTTGTATAGCACTTTTCACGGTATTAATCATTGCAAATCAGCTTTACAAAAAATTGAAGTTTCTACATTATATTTAGTACTAGCTTATCAGTGGTGAGTCCTATAGTTGTCAAGTTGATGTCCATATGGCAGAAATGTACAATAAAACCATGCAGTTACTTAATGACGTAATCAAACACACAATAAACACTATTAACAGCAATAACAGCAGTGTTGCGATCAAACTTATAGCAAAAATGTTGTAGTTTTGTACGCTGGCATCATCTGAGGTCCTCTGAGGGGTTGGCATCAGCTCTTCTCAGGTGTTCGGTCATCTCAGATCTTCGTAAGAGCTGGATCCAAACTGAAGCTTGTGCAATTCCTTGTTACCTCGGGATTACAATCCCATGGCAGAAACAGAGAAGCAAATAGAGACAAAATTAGCATAACTGCTGTTCCAATCAAGCAAAAATAATGTGCTCAACTCAAGCAAAAGAATGATAATGTGCATTTGATCAGATATAACTCAAGTACAAGGTCATGAAATATATTATGTGAATGCTTGGCTAAAGAGATGCGTCTTTAATCTAGATTTAAACAGAGAGAGTGTGTCTGAACCCTGAGCGTTATCAGGAAGGCTGTTCCAGAGTTTGGGAGCCAAATGTGAAAAAGCTCTACCTCCTTTAGTGGACTTTGCTATCCTAGGTACTACCAAGAGTTTTGCGGCCTTAGGGAGTGGGATAGATTGTAGCGTGATAGAAGACTAGTTAGGTACACAGGAGCTAAACCATTAAGGGCCTTAAAAGTAAGTAGTAATATTTTGTAACTGATACGGAACTTAATAGTGTAGATATTGTAAAATTGGGGTGATATGGTCATATTTTCTTGACCTGGTAAGGACTCTAGCAGCTGCATTTTGGACTACCTGTAGCTTGTTTATTGAAGATGCAGGACAAATTATATGATTAGATCACCAGTAAACACTCTCTTTAAAATGTTTCAGAGGTGTATTTTAATGTACGCATGTGAAATTTCTTTGGAGGGGTTTATTTGCAACACCTTACTCATTTCAAAAGTTGAGATTGCATCCAGCCACCCAATTACTGTATCTGTGCAATACTTGTGTCCTGATTTCTAAACAGAGTAACACATGCAATTCAGCTGGCAAGCAGTCGAACAGCACATTTATTCTGAACATTTGAGACCTAAGATGTGAATTATTCAAAAGATTTAACATATACTGACATTTATAACAAAAAATAATGAAATTAGAGTTTTGCAAAAGTGTGAATCTTACATTTGACATCTATAACCTGGATTTAAAAAGTTGTTTTAATGCTGAATTTAGTTTGTTCGTGCAGGTCATGTCACAACAACATTACCTGGGAAACAATTATGGCTGACATTAAGAAGAGTTTCAAAGTGGTCATTTCAGCAAACCGAGAAGGCCACAAATCTTAATAATATCCCTAGCTAGACTGCATGGGGACAGATGTGAAAGACCTCATATGTCTCCGGTCATTTTTATGAGCTAATATTGCATTATAGTAAGCTAATGCCTCGTTAAGTGGTTTTCACACAGGATGTAATGGGTGTGGTTGAGTTTTGATTGATTATGGATGACAAGGACAGGTCATCAAAATAAAAAAGAGACCCAGTATTAGCATCAGGTGGGCTGGGGGCGGTTCGAGATCTATATTATGAGTTCACAAGGCTGTAGTGATCACCACCAACCTGTTGCTGGAAAGTTCCAGTGTTTCGTCAGCCAATGGAAAAAATGTAAACATCAGGAGAAGAAAGCATTAAAGTTAAGATAGTCAAGATAGGCTAAGAATACTCTGTCCTGTATGGAAATTTGCAGGAGTATTAGTATCTAGAGCTTAAAAAGGCTCAATCTAATGTCCATTATGTAGTGTTTAAAAATAGTGTTATTTTTAGCAGTGATAGATATGTTTGACTACAGAAGGATAATCAAAACCACTCCAATACAAACAATAAAAGTTTCCAGTGATATGAAATATCAGTACTCTACTCAAGCAGGAACGCTGCTTGTCCAACAGTGTTACTGGACTGAAACTAACTCTTGCAAAACACAGAAATCTATAAGCACATCTATGAGAAACCAAAACAATAAAATAGATCTTAATTAATCAGGGGTGTCATGGGCAGCAGTGGCAGTCTTTAACCATGCCAAGATAAGATCTAGACACAGAAAAAAAATACTTTTAACAATTTTTTTCAATCAGCATCATTTGTGACCTAGTGTTTGATTATCACAAAAACGCTTACATTAATTCTCCTATTAAAACTTAAATGTCAGAGTACTGGCATTGTGTTATCATAACTTTACAAAATTTACTTTTTCACACTAAAAACCTGTTAAAATGCATATTGTTTACATCTTGTGGCTATGCAATTGAGTATTTTAACATTTTTCGATAGTCCATTTTAAGTGTTATTTTTTTTAAAGAAAAGGAGAGATGAGTAGAAAATCATTTTTATGATAATCAACAATTATAATGAAGTGCTGTTGCCTGATATTGGGTACATCCCTTCAGATAACAGAGTTGGTATCATCTGAATCAGCATTTATTTTGAGATACAACATTTGCTTAAAACTGTTAAGTCTGAGTTAGACAGGGAGGGTTGTAACATTAATTTCCTCATTTACCTAATGTTCCCAAAAAGATAGAACAAAATGTGCGAAAGCCAACAATTGACACAACTGTGAACGTGACTAACATCAACGCACACACACACTATTACATCAAAATCTCATAAAGCCAAGACACTCGAAAATATAGTGAAAAATTAAACCTTTATTCTCACATGGCTTTACATTAAAAACAACTCATATGGCTACTTATTTGTTCTATACTTTTTCCAACTCTTTTTTTCTTAACACATCTTTTGTTTACCCTTATTAATTAATATAGGTGAGGTGAGAGAAGGGGTTTATGGGGAAGTTTATTTGATCAGAAAATTAAATACATTTACAGAATTTAAGCTGATGTCTTATAATCGTGTTACAACTTACTGTTAACTCATCCTAGTAACAAAAGCACTATTGTACTTTACATTAACTTTAAGAAGCTTAGGGACAAATTGTGAACTACAACAACAACATTAACAACAACATTATCAACAACAACAACAACAAAAATCTGTTACAGGTAAAAAAATAAATAAATAAATAAAGTGTTGCAATCACTAAATTTTTGTTGTCTGGAAAAGAGCAGCATTAATATTTTGATTAAAAAGTCCTTTTGTCTTCTTTGGGGGAAAAAGTCAATTAGGTTTCAACAAAAAGTCAATATAAACTTTTTTGTCACTTTTGGCACATCTCATGCCATTGAATCATAATGAAACAGTTCCTTCAGGAAACAACACTGATGCACGTAGTAGACAGTCACGAGGACTAAAAGACAACAGTATATATTGACAATATGCAGATAATAGAATATGACAATATGCAGATAATAGAATATAAGTACACAGAGTAAATACAGAATTAACAGTTAGGCATATCGACAATTAGGTAGGTAGGCAGGTATGCTCAAAAAAAAAAAAAAATGCTGGGGCAGTACCATTTCAGAAGGTACTCCTTTGTACCATATTTAACCCTAAAGGGTGCATTTTGGTACCTTAAAGGTACATATTAGTGCCTTTTGAAAGGGTAACACCCCAGTGACAGGTTTTGTGCCTTTTTCCTGAGAGTATATTATATACATAAAGTAGCAGCAGTGGGATATAGGCTAACTGATTATAAGTACTAAAAGCAAAACAATAATTTACAGTTATTACTAATTCTACGTTAACATTATAATATATACAGTATTGTACATGAGAGTTGGATTGACCATATTTACACCGATTTCTACAACAGCATTTTATAGAAGACAAACACAGCAGACATTACTAAACAAACACCTTTTACCTCCAACTGTGCAACTTTAATTATGAAACATACAAATAAGTAACATATGCATGACACTTCTGATACCACTCATCCAAAATAGCACATTTGCGCAAATTAAAAACAACATTCACATATAGCCATGTAATACGATTCCTGCTATGCTACTGCCAATGACTGGAAAAAAAACAGAATCTTTGTTTTTGCCTAATAATTAATGCTCAAAAGTCAAATATTTATAGTTCTCTGTAATCACATAATCAGGGGACTGTTTTTCATTATAGTGAGAGTCAAACAGATATTGGAAAAGCAAATTTAATCAGAGACATATGTGCGTTCTTCTCGAATTGAAAAGATTAAAATAGTAAAAGCTTATTTTAATCCCTCATGTACAGAATGATTGACTCCAGAAAAGACCCTCCCCCATGATAAACCACATGACCCCAAAAATATTTAGACATTAACTACATTTAAGATTTATGTATTTGAACTGCATATTTCCATTCATCTGGATTACACAGTTTTACAATAAACTAAATGTGATGCATACTTGTCAGTCATACATAAATGAAACAGGTAAGATTTCTGTAATAGTGCTAATAAACTAAATGTGTTTTAAACACGCCAAACACAATATTTATAATTAACATTAATTTGCTTCAGTCTCATACATTTTTAACTAACTGAATAAAGCTTGCACAGCTAGGCATATTTTAACCATGTTCATATTTTTAAAGGTTCATTGTTTTCACAATGAAATGATTTCAAGCTATTTTAATAAATACATTTGAAAATATGATGATTTAAAATCAAACGGACGCAAGTAGTTAATAATAATAAACTATTTTTTTCTCTTTTTTGTGACAAATATGCATCACATTGAGTTTATTTGTTTATTTAAAACTGTGCAGTCCAGATTTATGGAATTTTAATATGCAATTCAAATACATAAATCTTGAATCGTGAAATTTTCTTTTCAATTTAGTATTTAAATGACATATTATGGGCCTTATTAACAGCATAAGACTACTGAATATATACAAAGCTGTGGACATAAGGTGATTTACATACATTTGCACAGCATAATGCACTTATTTACTCCCATACACACACACACATACACACTCAAACGCACAATCAAACACAGTCAGCAGGGGTCAAGATTGAGTTCAAGGATGCCATCTGGGTGCACACAAATTATTAACAGTCCCATTCTGTTGATTTTATTTTATTCTTTAATCATTTTCAGAAAGGCAAAGCAGAATCAAACAATACATCCTAAGGTGTAAAGTGTTTTTGAGCTGGTTTGCGCACTTCTTTAAACCCTGCTTGCCAAGTCTCTCATCAGATAAGGAAGCAATTAAGTTGTTTATTGATGCAGAAGAGTGAATGTGTGATTCCACCGTGCAGGAGGGTCTCGCAAGCATTTTTTGCCCGCTTTGATATTGCATGAGGACATCCAGCTGGACAGTGAAGGAGCCGTCCAAATCACAAAGGAAAACGGCTTGGACAGACAGATGAACAACAGACACTGTAATGAGGTCAATTAGAAGGTTATTTAAGGATATGGTTATTTTCTTTTACTTTCTTTTCTTTTTCTTTTATTTTTACTTTGATTTTACTTAAAGGGACAGTTCACGTAAAAATGATAATTCACTAATCATTTACTCACCCTCAAGTTGTTCCAAACCTGTATGAATTTCTTTCTTTTGCTTAAGTAATACTAAAGATGAAATGCTAAAGATGAAATACTAAAGATGAAGTACTTAAGCAGCTTTTAGCACATTTTTGTTCTGTTTGCTGTATCATATGTTGTTCATCTACAGTTTATGCACTTTGTTTCACTGATTTTTCCCCTATTACGTTTGAAAATGACTCAACACCTGCCATGACAAACGTTTAACACATTAATCCCAACCACAATAACTCAACCACAGTACATTCAAGCGTTCACTTCACAGTCGTAGTCCTCTAACAAATCAAATGCTGTTTAACGGTTCTGCTCTAATTATTAAGTAGCGATTGTGATTTGAAGAGCTGCACCCACAACGCTCTGTTGAGAAGGCTGGAATCTTAAGCTGAAACTGCTGCAGGCAGTACAAACACAGAAGAGAAATAATTAGACTTAATTAAGGTGGGGAGTATGTCTATAACATTCCATAGCAGCTGTTCTCCTTAAGGCTGTCTGCACCCTGTCAATCATACAGATCATTATTACATTTACAGTGAACATTAAAGCAAAACTGACCCAATTAATGTGCATTCCAGGTCTCATTGTGAACAATTCATCAGTGTATGTTATTCCAAAGAAAGAAACTGATTGTCGTCATGATCTTTAATTAAAATGTAATAATGTATTCTTCCTCTGAAACCTCCAGTGTGAAAAACAAGTACACTTTAGCACACTTTTCTTTTTAAAATACTTATTATGGAAATATTATACTGTACTTTAAAATAATATACTTATGTGTGAACTGAATGTAATATTTTCAGACACTTAATAACGCAAGATAAAAGTTATTTACAATTAAATGAAAATGTATTAAAGTTCAAATTTAGAATAAATGCAATCAGTTGAATTTAACACTGTTTTTGACCCACTTAAGCGGGACTTAAGTATATTTTTATATGTAATTTCATAATTACCACTACTGTCTTTGGAATACGGTTAAAGTGTACTGTCAAATGTACTGACAAACAAACATTATATTTAAATGTAATTTTTTTGGAACTTCTGTGTCATGTATTTAAATATATTTGTAATTACACCTTTTACATAAAATGTGTTTAAAATATATTAACTTTATATGTAATATTAAATAACACACTTCAGTTGAAATTATGATCAAGTACTTGTGCTTTATTATGTTAGTCAACACTTCTTTAAAGATGATTAAAACATCATGATTTAAAATGTACTTAAAAGTTAAACTTTTACCCCCGGTTTTACAAACAAGGCTTAAGCCTAGTCCCAGACTAAAATGTAAATCTGAGCTGTTTCATCTGAAAGAAACTTGCACTGCTTGATCTAGAAATATATCAGTGCCCTTGTTTTGTCTCAAGATGCACACCAGTAATGTTTTTTCTAAGGCATGTTTATAAAAATTAATTCAATGTCCTACTTGAACTATGGCCTAATCCTGGCTTAGTCTAAAACCTGTCTGTGAAACCAGCACTTAATGAATTAAGTGTGTACTTAAGTGTGTTAGGAAACATAGTCATGAAAATGCTGTGTATCTTTAAGTACAATTAAGTGGCCTTCTATTTCATTGCTAGTATATTATCTACAGTTTTTTTTTTTTTAGATTTGAAGAACACTGCATGTCTAATACAACTAAGCAAACTTCTTTTTTCACAAGGGATGCCTTTTCTGCTGATAATGTCAAAATATCAAAACAGCTGTTCTTGCAAACCTGCATTTGACACACTTTCAGAATCTAACCAATTCCAGATGGATCAAACATTCTACCTGCATTTATTTTTCATTTTGAAGATCCTTTTTTACTTTACAGTATATTATACAGTATATTATACGTGCATTATAAGTAAAATGTGTAGTAGCCGACAAAAATCTAGAGGAGGAAATAATTGTAGAAAGGTCAGATATATTTTCTCATGTATCCACAAGAATGTCAATGGATAATTTAAAATGAAGACAGATGTACATAGAGCTACATATATCAAGTTAACCATTGGGAAATGGTAAATGAATTTAACGCTCATTTTCTTACTCAACACAGGCATTCTTTCTTCAGTTTGTTCTCTGTTGCGAATGGTGTGTTGTGCAAGGCCACATCAGACCGTTGCCAAGGCACACTTGTCGTGGCTTGCATGTCACCATGGCTCCTCTCCTGGTTAAACAATAAATATCTGCAACTCATGTAACTGAGTAAAGCTTTAAATACTATGTTGATCAGCTTCACAGGTTCACTTTATGCACTTTAAAGTGACATTCAGTTTAAAGCAATATTGCAGGTTCAATACAAGTTAAGCTCAGTTGACAGGATTTGAGGCACCATGAAACTTCATTTCTGACTTGTCACTCTTTTACATTAAAAAGAAATAAATGAGTAAATAAATAAATCTGGGTTACAGGCATTTACAATGGAAGTAAGTGGGGCCAATCTGTAAAAGTTAAAATACTTACTTTTTCAGTAGTGTAACCACAAGATGCAAACAATATATGTTAACATGAGTTTGTGATAAAATCGATTATTAACTTTTTCTTTGTAAAGTTACTGTATATCCAACTGTTAAAATGGGTTACCTTTACAATATAATGCTGTAGACCATTAACGACCACAAAATTAAAGGAACAATATTATGGGTAATGTAAATGTTTTATTTAAAAAAATATATAAGCTTCACATTTCTGCTTTTAAATTCTCTAAATACAAGCCGCATTTACTTCCATTGTAAATGCTTCATTGGAATTTTGATTTTTTTTTTTTTTTTTTTTTTTTTTTGTAGTAATCAATACTGAATCTGGAATATTTACACAGTTTTTTTTAGATATTACTTTTATATTGACTGTATATACAAATAAGTGGCTTATTCAAATTCTAGCCCTCACTACATCGTAAAACTGTTTTGTTTTTAGATGACTTTTCAGTGGAGCTAAAATACTTGAGATTCATCAGTATTGTTTTTACCACTAAATATAATTTATGTAAACTGATTTCACCTAACTGTGAATCTAAAGTACAGCACTAGGCAAATGATTACACTTGACTTTGTTATAAATTATCCAGAATACCTTTATATCAGATGGTTTGAACAAACAAACATTATACAACAAAAAGGTTTTGGCCTGTAGACATGGCTTGAACAGCTTCTAATGATTATTGTGTTAATAATTAATAGTTAATAACAGTCATAACAATAGTAGTTAAGTTTAGAATACATTCATTATTCATAAATGTGTGGTGGAAGGATCTTGTGCATGTTATTTAGACGTCTACAATTCAGATGTCAGTTTGTATTTTCTTTTTTTTCTTTTTTAGCTGAAAAGCAAAGTGATGACACAGAGGCAATTTGAAAAATGACACACACACACACACACACACACACACACACAGTGTATGTCTTTTGTGTCAGAACTTCATCTTGAATTATTGTCATTCAATTCACAGCACATTTCAAGTGGCTGAGTGCAGCAGAGAGCAGTATCATCATAATTGGTTTGTTTTTCGGATCAGCTGATCAGACTAAATTGCAGTGTTCATCACCGGCTCCTTACCAGCACAACCTCTGTGTGAAAATGAAAACCTTGAGCTTATTTTTAATTGAGCGCTATTAATACCCACGAAACCAGAGGCCACCGCAGATGCCTCTTTATCTTCACTCTTTAATGTGTGAAGCAGATGAATTCATTTTCCCGTGACTGAGCTTTCAAAGACCTCCCCGCCATTATTGGTCTCTGCTCTAATGCTGTAATTTGTCTTGCTGTTATACTGTATTAAATACACAACATTTCCAAACGTTTTAATGCTTTATTTTGTTGAAAAGACTATAAAGTTTTTTATCAAAGTTATGTTGTAACTTAATACTTGTAATAACTTATTTTTTATTCTTATCCAAATAATGATGAAAACATAATGTGATTTGTCTCTATTTTGTCTTTTTCTCTCGGTCTTTTTCTTGCTCTCTCACCACACACACACACACACACACTTTCTTTTTGATGTATTTCTAACAGACTGAAAAGGAATCTGTAAATTTCCTAATATAGTGAACCACCCCCATCTTGTGGTGGGCATGAAATGTCCACTGTCCAATCCCAGATGTACCTATCAGATCTCACATTTTTCATCTTTCTCCCCGTTGATTTTCATAGATTTTTTGCACAATATTTGTGATACAAAGAGGAATATAGGAAGATATGGAGCAATACAATTCTGTGTTACACAAATAAAATAATTAATTATTTATTGTCTCCAAATATTCATATTTTTTTAAATACCCAACAAGAACGTTACTGTTTGGTTATTTATTTAATAAATAAATAAATAAATAAATACTAGAAATGTTCTCTTGAAGTTTTTTTTAACCAGAACGTTGCAGAGGGCCGTTTTTTTTTCTTCGCGTCTCTGTGTGTGAGAGACCTAAAGATAACATATACAGAACGTTCTCTAATGGTTATTTTTAGGTTTTATTTTATAACCAAAAACTAGCTTTACCAGTATGTTCTGGGAACTAAAAATGGCTAGATCCATTTCCATACTCGTGTATATAAAACATATCTGATTAATTATTTTTGGATTTAAGGGTCATAACCCATACTGAATAAAGGGGAAAATGTGATAAAATGAAAGCAGGTTGCACCCAGAGAAAATAAATATGGAAAAGACTGATCAATAATTCGTTGAACCATAAACATATTTATTGCTTGTTCTGGCAGTACTCTGCAATCCGTTTTCTAATGTTATTATTATGATCTTATTAAACAGAAGGATGCTTGACCGCTGGAAATACTGGCGCTGACCCAATTTAACGGCCGCTTGCTAGAGGTTATACCGTCAGTGTTAGCCGTTTCAGCATCCCGCCTACGTAAGACCCATTTTTACACCTTCATTGATTTGTGATTGACAGGAGAAAAAGAAGAATGAAGACAGAATGAATGGTGCCTACTAGTCAACAAGCATCATTGGCCAGTGAGTCAGAGCGCATGCGCAGTGCTTACGCTCTGGATGCTGCTCAATATAGACGTTCGTCCTGCCTGTTCGTCAAGGTAACGTTTCAAAGCAGAAGAAATGCCTCGAAATTGTGCATCCGATATGCAAGATGGAATATGTATTGCCAGTCAAATGACAAAATGTGCGGACGCCGATGCTTCTCCGCGCTCCAATGGTTTCATCTTCGGTCCAAAATGCCACTTGCTTAACTGACATACGAGGATAGAGACATAAATAGTTATTGATAAAGGAAAATCAAACGAATCTACAAATATGAACGGTACGTTGCTTAAAAAGCGAAGGCTGGACTGTGTGTATGCGGTGCTGTTGTGGCTCCATCACGCTGTGTGGATGTGCTGTTCAGCGGCCGAAAACCATCATTTCAGCGTTGAGGTAAGACTGGCCCAACATCAGCATCAGCATCTTCAGCTTGAGTCATGAACACAAAAGCGCATGTTGAGAATATGCGTCCTGCTTTTACTGAGACCTACAAGAACGGGATACATCGCAGGTCATAAATAAATCAGGACAGCACTTGCACAGAATCACATTGAATCACCTGGATCTGCACCACGTGCCGTCTGAATGTGTGCTAAGATATATACAGCTATTTGGTTCCAGTCTAGTCTAGTTTAGTCTGTACTCAGTAGACAGGAATGCAACCCTGTTCTGTTGTTTCGGTATACTAAACAGAAATGCCCATAGTCTAGTCTGGTTTAGCCTATTCAGTAATTCTGTGCACTGAAGAAAAAGAATGCAATTCTATGCTGTTCTGTTCTATAATTCTGTATACAGAGTCAAATGAATAGAAAAACAAAAATAGAATGGAATGGAAGAGAATATAATTTCTGTTTACTTTGTATTACAGAGCAGAACAGAATACCATTTATTTAATGTGTACCTTACCTATTTCAAAAAAGATCAGAATAGAATATCATTCCTGTCTACCTTGTATTCTGAGTTACAGAATAGAAAAGTATAGACTTCCATTCCTGTCTACTTATTACACCAAACTACAAAATAGAATAAAGTAGTACAGGCTACACTATAGAATGGAATAGAATGCTTCTATATTTCAAAGTAAACAGGAACTATGTTCTATTACTATATACTATATTCTATTCTATTCTATTCTATTCTATGATTTGGTATACTGAACAGGATTCTATTCAATTCTGTAATACAAAGTAAACTGAAATACTGTTCTGTTCTATTCTATTCTATTCTATTCTATTCTGTAATACAAAGCCAACTGAAATGTTATTCTATTCCATATAGCCAAGTCTATTCTGTTATTCAGTGTACTGAACAAAATAGAATAACATTCCTGTTAATATTAGATTAGACTTAACCAGAATAGAATAGAATAGAATGCTGGTATTCTATTGAAAGTAAACAGGAATGCCATTCTATTCTGCCATTATTAGTTGTAAGTAGACAGAAATTCTATTCAATTCTATTTCAGCCTTCTCTAATTGTGTATTGAGTAAACATGAATTCTATTCTATTCTATTCTTTCTCACTACTGACGGACAGAAATGAGATCGGAAGTACACCTTTAAACATGCTTCATACTTAATCGCACGCTGTTACGCAATTTAATTCACGTGCTCTTAACAGTGCAGACCTGAGACACGAGTGAGAGATCAGCAACAATCAGTGATATTGCTCCTTCCTCCAGTCCAAATCCATTCACTCAGAGATGACAATCACACGCCATGCGACGATCAATGGGGTGATAGGGGAAGCAAGACCTCGATTCACTTATTGCTACTCAACCGCAGACTCTTGCGATAATGTGAAGCACATAAAGATTATGTAAGTTGCTTAGCAACTCTCCCCCCAAACTCCTTTGGGCTGGAATGGGCGAAAATGTGATGTTTAGTGCTGCTGGCAGTGCTGGTTGACATTGAGAGAATTTGTCACCCGCCCGGTTCTGTTTGGCTGGGAGGCAAGAGTTGTAAAGGGTGCTGTGCCAGTGGATCAGCTCATGGTGGACATGGTATTGTCATGATAATACTGATGCTCTTTTAGAGCAGGCTGTATTGATGAAATTGTCCTCCACAAAAACACAATAACACCAGTGAGAGAATAATCTGAATGCTAAATTAGTGGTCTTCACTTTCTTGGTAACTAGAACCTCTTTCTTCTTTTCAGCTCTTTGCCACCCATGTAGCTCCTGTGTGGGTTTTTTCCTGGCAGGGCTGCAGTGGTTGGCAGCAGTTGTGAGTTGAGTGCACAGGTCAGTGGTCTTTGGGGAAGAAAAAGAACGTGTGTGTGTGAGATGAGTAATGACTGCTCGGAGGGGGGACCTCTGATCCTGAACTAGGAATAGACTACAGAGCGCAAGGTTCAAGGATTCAGCGGTGAAATCAAGATTGGGCCCCCAGGGCTTTAATTACACACGTCTTTCGCATACAGGTGCAAATGTGCTTAGCTTAGTGCTAAGTTGGTAACGACATTTCATGTAGCTCTGGTTCTATATGTGATTAATAGGGAGTCAGGGGTTGTTGCTATGTGCTATTGACCACTGAGCTACTGTAAACAGTCATACATCTTATTAATGGTTTGGATAAGAGGGTGTGGGTTTTGTGGATGATAGAAGTTGACATAAAAGTACAGACCTTAATCAATTTAAATGAAGTTTTAAATGCATTTGAGTCATGATGTCATAAAAGGAGGAGGAGTAAAGCAGGTTGTGAGAATTATTACTGCTGCTTGCTAAACATTTGTGCTATGGATATGAATATTGACTTGTTCCTCATTTTCTTTGAAAAAAAAAAAAAAATGGTTGCAGTGAACTACCAGCACACTCTCAGTGCAGTTCTTAACTTTTTTTTTTGGTGAATTGGTGGTGAATGCTTATGAATTCATAAAATCTCTTTTGTATATTTGCATATGATCAGCTTACTCCCCACTGGGAGTTAGGTTTAGGGGTGGACCTTCATGCTACTTTTTTCTAAAAATCTTATTTTTTCATATAAATTAAATTGTACAAATTCATACAGATTCATTACCAATTCGCCAAGATGTTAAATAGTTTTCTTGTGAGAACGGATCGGAAGCATTTACAATGGGTGTAAATGATACGGTGGCCAAGAGAGCTCAACGCACTGCAAATAGAAAAACACCTGCAAATTAAGAAAACAACTTCATCAATTTGACAACACATGCGCTGCAAATGCTCACAACACAACCAAATAAAGAAAAGCACTGCAAGTACTCATAACACAACCAAACAAAGAAACGCGCTGCACATAAAATTCTTTATTTGGTTGTGTTATGAGTACTTGCAGTGCTTTTCTTTATTTGGTTGTGTTGTGAGCATTTGCAGCACGTTTCTTTATTTGTTTGCGTTGTGAGTAGTGCTGTCAAACGATTAATCGTGATTAATCACATCCAAAATAAAAGTTTTTGTTTACATAATATATGTGTGTGTACTGTGTATATTTATTATGTATACATAAAGACACACACATACAGCAAATATTTTGAAAATATTTACATGTATTTGCATGTAAATATTTATATTCATATGCAAATACATGTAAATATTTTCAAAATATATGCTGTATGTGTGTGTCTTTATATATACATAATAAATATTTTGTTTACATATATGTGTGTGTACTGTGTATATTTATATATACATAATAAATATACACAGTACACACACATATATTATGTAAACAAAAACTTTTATTTTGGATGCGATTAATCGTTTGACAGCACTAGTTGTGAGCATTTGCAGCACCTCCTGTCAAACTGATGAAGATGTTTTCTTGATATGCTGGTGCTTTTTCTATTTGCATGTGTTTTCTGAAGTTGCACCACGTTGAGCGCTTTCAGCCACCGTAAAATGGGGCACAATTGGTAAATGGTAAAATACTCATTATTTCAGTATAGCCACTTACACAATATGTGTTCAAATCATACAAATTCATATGCATTCAACACCAATATGTGAAAACATTAACTAATTACATTTTCTCTTGAGATCGGGTTGGAAGCACTTGAAATGGAAGTGAAACGTGCCAATTGGTAGTTCTATTCTGTGAGGCAAGGTAAACCAAAATTCTATTCTATTCTGTTCTGTTCTGTTCTGTTCTGTGACTTGGTATACTGAACAGAATTCTATTCAATTTTATAATACAAATTAACCTGAAATGCTATTCTATTCTATTCTATTCTATTCTATTCTATTCTATTCTATTCTATTCTGTGATTTGGTGTACTGAGCAAAATTCATTTCTATTCTGTTATACAAAGCAAAATAAAATGTTACTCTATTCCTTATAGCCAAGTCTATTCTGTTATTTGGTGAACTGAACAAAACAGAATAGCATTCCTGTTATTATTTGATTAGATTAGGCTTAACCAGAATAGAATAGAATGCTGCTATTCTATAGAGAGTAAACAGGAATGCCATTCTATTCTGCCATTCTTAGTAGTAAGAAGACAGGAATTCTATTCTATTCTATTCTATTCTATTCTATTGTCTTTCCTTGTACTGATGGACAGAAATACTATCTGAAGTATACCTTTAAACATGCTTCATACTTAATTGTGCACTACACAATTTCATTTAAACGTGAAAATACTCACTGTTTCACTATACGCCAACAATATGTTCAAATTGTAAGAATTCATAAAACGTAAAACTCACACAAATTCACCACCAATTTGGCAAAACATTAGCAAGCACCAAAAATCTGTTTGAATGTTGCGAGTAGAGAGTTCAAATAAACCAATTTTCATAGTGTCTTTGACTCACGTGGGCCTGAAACCTGTTTCAGCTCATAATGCACACCATACACACAATCATACGCTTACAGCTGATTAGAAAGTGGATAAAAGGGGTTGTTTGGCCCAGCAGGAAGTTACGGAAAGAAAAAGGGAATGAGGGAGAGATAGAGATGAGCAAGAGAGAAGTAGAGGAGATTAATATATTCCTGGCTGCTGGTTTGTAGGCAGACTATGTATATACAGTAGCAGTACTTGAGGTCTTACCTCTTTATGATTGGTTAGTTCTGCCACTGACCCCTAGGAAACTGATGGCGTTGCACTCATGGGAATATATGGCAGCTTATTTGCATGAAGAATAGTTTGCCAGGAAACAGTAGCACATTTTAGGATGCAACCATATTTCAACAGACTCCTGTAATTGACTTCATTGATTGGCTTTTGCTGCAAGATGCAAAGGAGAGAAGTGAGAGAGAAAAAGTGAGAATGAGCTACAGAGAAAGAACAAGTGAGACAATTCTGCAGTGGAAAGAGAAAAAAGACATGCTCCCTAAAAACAGATGTACCCTGACCAGTTTATGTTCATGCAAAGCATATAGTATAGAGTATAATGTTAGTTTTTTAAAGGGAAATGAATGTTTTTAAAAAGGCTACTGTAGAAAGAAATGTCTATGTAAGTCTACATAGTTTTTATTAATTTTTATTTCAGTTTTAGTTTTAGTTATTTTAGTACCTCTAGTAAAAAAGTAGTATATTAAAAATACATTTACTTTATACTAAGTATAGTTCAAATCTATCTATCACTGGAGACTTACTGATATAAAAATTATAATTAAACTTTATTTGGAGTACTACTTGTGCACAGTGCATATTTCTTATTATTAAGCCTAAAATGTATTTTAATGTCACTATTGATGAGGATTGTATGATCTTTGAATAATATTGGTCTTTAAAAGATGTTTAAAGTGTACCTGAAGTGTACTTGCAATAGTTTCACTTTAGCACAATCATATATACTTCAGTATATCTTTAGTTTGACCTCAACACTACTTCTGCACAATTAAAGTGCATTAAGCACAAAATTAGTTGTTCCAATTTAGCAGACTTTAAGTACACCAGATTAGTATACCAAAAGTATAATTAAAAGCAGGGTGCTTTTAATAAGTACAGAAATATGTAAATGTATTTATAGTATACAGTACTTTGCATGAAATAAATGTATTATATTTATTTTTCACTAGGGACATCAAGTTAAACTAAATTAAAATAAGAAATATTACCTTGGTAATGGCTTAAATATTTTTTAGATATTATATTTTAATTCAAGTAATGATGAAAAATGTTTTGTTGAATGGTTTTAATTTTAGTTTCAGTTTTAGTTTTTATTTATGATATAAATGACTAAACATTAACTGCATTTGAAACACGGACACTTTGAAACACTGCAATTGAAACACAACACTGTTACTGTGCTTATAGAATATATAAAAGCACACATCTCACATGTCTATGAAACTGCAGCCTCTCATCAGATGTCACACTCAAGACATTATGTATTTATGATGGGTTTTTCATCTTAGTGGATACACTCAAGGGTCTCCATAAGGAACACGGTTGTTCCAACGTCCTCCAGGAGGTTGTTTTTCATCATCATCTCGTCATCCCTTTTCTGTCTGTCTCTGCCATCTGGTATAAATGTGGCAGCAGCTTCTGGGTAATGATCATTTTCATGTTGTCATGGTAGGGTGAGATTATGACAGGATGAAAACCACCACCTAATGACTAAGCACTTTGAACATCAAGAAAACCTGTCTTGGCTTGGCTCGCTTTTGAAATCAAACCCCATGTATTATGGAGATACGTATATTCCGCTTTAGTCCTTGACAAAGAATCAAATCATCCTTTTGTTTTGCATCTTGTCTTTCTGTGGGTAATATTCAGTCTTGTCAGATTCTACAAACAGAAATAATTCAGGTCTTTTTCAAGTGTAATCATGTAATTAAAAAAGCCTGTATTATTGTAAATACTATAGACAAATTTTGGAGAGATCATTTGGCTAGTTAAGACGGAATTTGTATTTCTGTCTACAGTTTTTTATTTTTCTCCCCAGTAAAATATTAATGGTCCCTCAACTTGCAGTGTTAAGTGTATTAAGCCAATTAGTGAAGTGGGTGAGATACACAAAAGTAAATAATATGGTATTTTTCCTAACAATATATACCATGATTTACACATGTGATTCAAAGATAGCTGATTTGTTATTATTTTCACTGCAGCTAAGTATAAGCAGCTTTTATATTAAAAATTAAAATGTGAAACAATATCATACATTCACTGAGAATTAATAATGTATATTTTTGGACAACCAGAGGCATTTGGTAAGATATAGAATCAAATATTAAGCAGTATGTTATGTTTAAGAAGTTAGAGACTATCATTCAAAAGTTTGGGGTCTGTAAGATCAACATTAATAATGATAAGAAATGTTGCAAATCAGCAAATTAGAATGATTTCTGAGTGAACATGTGACACTAAAGACTGGAATCATGGCTGCTTAAAAACCAGCACAAGAAGTTACATTTTCAAATATATTAAAATAGAAAACAATTTAAATTTTAATAATATTCCACATTATTACTGTATTTTTGATCCTTGGTGAGCATTAAAAAAAGACTTCTTTCAAATCATAAAAAACTATCTTCGGAATGGTAGAATACCATGTGAACTGGGCTGTTACTTTCTGTATTATTTTCTTTTTCTATCTTTCTTTTGTTCTTTCTTTGCTTGGTTGGTTCAATACATAATTACACTTGAGAAAAGGCTGAAAAAATATAAAAACGAATCTTGGAGAGATCACTTGGCTCATTTGGATGAAATTCCTTTTGGGGTGGTTGGGGATGCTGGAACATTGTTGGACTGCAGAGAAGATGTTAATTATACAATCATGTTTTCTAGATGCTCCATTTTTCACCTATTAAGTCTGTTTTTCATCGCATTGCTTTATTTATGCATACACATGAGTGTGAGAGTGCCTGTGTGTTTACCCGCAGAGCAATTTCAGTTTTATTCGACACACATGTGTGTATTAACGTGGCAGATTTTTTTTTTCTTTCATTGACATTTTTAATGCGCATCAGTTTGGCTGAGCTCTGTATTTATAGCCTCACAAGAGAGTGATTACAACACCTGAAGGATGACAAAGTTGCTTCTATCTATGACTCTTTATCACCATGGTTACACCCTGCCATACCAGACCCCTGCGGCTTTATAGCACATCTGTGTTTTCTTCATATAAATTAGTAATCAGCCCTTGTGTTGTTAGAGACACAGGGTCTGATTAGTGCTAGAGAATCAATTTGGCTCTCAACTGTTTTTGCTTTCTCATAAGGAGAACTAGGCCTACATAGATATACGGAATATAACCAAATGTCCTTTTAAGTTACATGTACTGTACAACACTAATATTGTAATAAATGTTTTTCTTATATCTCTCTCTCTCTCACACACATGCATGTTTATATATCATACTTGTACATATACAGACATTCATACTGAATTATTAATTTATGTGGCGGCAGAGCACTAAAACGTTTAGTTTGCTTTTTGTTTATGGATTGTTTCAAAGTATGTTTGACCTCAAGTACATTATCTTAAAAGCTCTTTCCAGCATAATGTTGTTTGGAATGAAATGATCTTAACATGCACCTTCAGAATAGCACTCTTCTCAAATCACAGCTCTCATAGGATGCATTACAACAAGTCATTACAGTTCACTGCAACAACAAAGAGAGTTCATAAAGTGTTTTGCTCACACTCTAGTGCTCTCTAGTTATGCCTTTTGCTGAATTCAGAACTGTATACTAACATACGACCCTTACTATTTCTGCCATATGGTAAAAATAGTATGCTAGTATGCTGTTCCAAATTAAATCCTAAGGCTAACCAAGCTAGCATCTCTGGAAGGTCAGTGTGTTACATGTTAAATTTGATGATGATAACTGTGATAACGAATTCTTGGCCATGACTCATTTTCAAAGTGTACACATTGGTAATGATGAATTTTCTAAAATATTAACTTTAAATGTAACAAAACAAAGTAGTACACTTAAGTGGCCTTATTTCATTAACATTATGTTTTCTCTAAGTAATTTTTAAAAAATATAATTTTAAGGTTTGAATTACACTACATGTGCACATTAAGCGCACATCTTTTACACAAGGATTTAGCTGATACAAATATAATATTTAGCCCAGGGTTTGTCGCACTTCTGCTGCTGTTTACGCATATACAATATTGTTAATATTCTTATAAAACTATGATCATGTCAGTTATTTGCATAAAATATTGGGCCTGTGTGATTCATGTTAATTAATTGCAATGTTTGATTCTATGGACATTTTGTTACTTTTGTATGCTAAACAATTTTGCTATCATGTTGGGTTACCATTTACTGTCCAATATACAATCTTGGTCCTCAAGCAAAACCATCTGAGAACCAAAATAAATTGAAATCCTGAACCCTAAACATGTAGGCTTCTTTCCAAGCCTTGTGAGGGCATGTTTAGCTTCTTATTTGTTGTTTTGTTGTTCGGGCTATAGCTGAGCCTTGGGGGTTTAGCTGAGGACATGATGTCAGGTTATGTTTGTTCTGTCTTTTGCAGGCGTGGTTACAGAAGTATGGCTACCTCCACCAGACACAACCTAACATGGCTGTCCTGCGATCAGCCCAAACCATGCATTCTGCTATTGCTGCCATGCAGCACAAGTATGGACTAAACATCACAGGGAGTCTAGACAAGGAGACTATAGAGTAAGTACTCCTAAACACACATACCTATAGTAAAGTCACACATAAAATGCACAGATATACTGACTACAACATGTCAGGCTCATTCTCATAAAACTGCCATTTGTGTATGAAAATGGCCTTGCAAAATGCCATTTGTTATTTATTGTTACTAAGCCTAAGTGCTATTATTTAAACTCTGGAATTCATATATGCTTGCTTCTTGTAATTTGAATAGAGTAAATTCTGTGAGTTTATCACCCAGTTAATATACCTGTCACACTTCGTAGGAGCAAGGGAAACGAGGAGGCGAATAACTTCTTCAAAACATTGACTTCATTAACCAAAACTTAGGGAACACTGGAGACACGGAAAGACATGCAACATGCACAGAATGACGATTAGACCGGACGCAGAGGCAAGGAGGCAGAGAACTAATAAACACTGGGGAAAACTAGATAATTAATGACTAAAACTAATGAGGAGAACTAAACAAGAACAGGAAACAGACCAAATATGGGCACGAGAGGAGGGGAAACACAAGACACAGAGACACAAGTCTGACATCACGCCCCCCTCCGGAAGGCACGTCCTCGCGCCATATACCATCCAATGGGGAGGGGGGGTGGGCGCTCTGGAGGCCATGGCGGTGCAAGGAACTCAGGAGGCCATGGCGGAGCAGGGAACTCAGGAGGCCATGGCAGAGCAGGGAACTCAGGAGGCCATGGCGGAGCAGCCTTCGACGCCGCGGCCCCAGCCCCCACCCCGTCCTCTACGGCAAAAGCCATACTACCGCACCCCCCCAAGTTTTTTTGGTTGGTCCGCCATGGCCTCCTGAGTTCCCTAGAGGCCATGGGATCCCTGGAGGCGATGGAGGTTAGGATCCTTCCCAGGGCTTAATGGGGGATCAGGAGCCCTTCCTGGGCTCGACGGGGGATCAGGAGCCCACTCTGGGCTTAACAGGGGAACAGGAGCCCTCCGTGGGCTTAATTCAGGAACAGGAGCCCTCCGTGGGCTTAACTCGGGAGCAGGAGCCCTCTCTGGGCTTAACTCGGGAACAGGAGCCCTCTGTGGGCTTAACTCGGGAACAGGGAAGCGCTTACGTGGAGCTGGCACTGGGAGGCGCTTTCGTGGAGCAGGCACTGGCTTCGGAACCGCCGGCGGGCTTGCGTGGGCCATGGACGGTGGGTTGGCTTTCCCCACGGACGGCAGCATGCTTGAGGGAGCCACGGATAGCGGGTTGGCTTTAACTCAGGAGACGGACAGTGGCGGGATTGGGAGAGCCGCGGACGGTGGCGTTAACTTCCCCGCGGACGGCGGGCTTGCGTTGGCCACGAGCAGCATACTTGCGTTGGCCGCGGACGGCGGCGGGCTTGCATTGGCCATGGGCGGCTGACTTGCGTTGGCCGTGAACGGCGGCGGGCTTGAGGGAGCTGCGGACGGCGGCTGGCTTGCGTTGGCCACGGGCGGCTGACTTGTGTTGGCCTCGGACGGTGGGTTGGCTTTCTCCGTGGACGGCGGCGGGCTTGCGTGGGCCGTGGACGGCGGCGGGCTGGTTCCGGCTCGGGCCCGTACACTTCCCAGACACTGGTAGATCGCCTCTTTCCAGCACAGTCCCGTGGTGTCTGGGAGGTCCACGGGGTGGTGGTAATTGGCCCCAAGCCGGAAAAGGTGGATGATGCCCGCGTCATCCAGCTCCGTCACCGTGGCGAGCCCGCAGAATTCCCCGGCGTACTCGTAGAAGGGGAGATCACGCCGGATGAGGGCAAGGAGGTGGGCGGCGAACTCCATCGCGTCAGTTTTGGGTCCGGTCTTCTGTCACACTTCGTAGGAGCAAGGGAAACGAGGAGGCAAAGAACTTCTTCAAAACATTTATTAACCTTTATTAACCAAAACTTAAGGAACACTGGAGACACAGAAAGACATGCACAGAATGACGATTAGACCGGACGCAGAGGCAAGGAGGCAGAGAACTAATAAACACTGAGGAAAACTAGTTAATTAATGACACACAGCTGGGGACTAATAAACTGATGAGGAGAACTAAACAAGAACAGGAAACAGACCAAATATGGGCACGAGAGGAGGGGAAACACAAGACACAGAGACACAAGTCTGACAGTACCTTGTATTAAATCACACTTTATAATAAAGAAAACTTACCCAGTTCTCTTACAAAATATGTTACTGAGATGAAGGTCAATGCAAAAAGGGCTAGAAATGGTCTTATCTAGGGAATATCATCACACCACATGACATTTAGTTAAAAAAAGATAACTTTGATATCGCTCCATGGTAATATGCTAGAAACAAAGAATGAAACATTGAATCCATGTTATTTTAATTGCAGTATGATAAAAATTCTATGTAACCCATTAAACTGTAATGGTGATGAACAAGGACATGCAAATTGTCCGGTTTTCCAAAATTTCAATAACACATTAGTTCTATCAAACAATATGACAGTCCAGTATCTATTTTCCATGGTAATTATATCAGTAGTAATTAATGCGCACAAAAAATGGGACACAAATGACACAGTTTCCTAGAAATGAGTCATCAATTAAAGAATTTCATGTTTGATTCAAATTAATCACCTTTTCTTTGGACTGAACGTTTCAGCCCTGGTCTCTGATGTTTAGCTTGGACACCATAAGCCATTTTCCAATCTAGAATGTTTTGAGAACATTTTCTACTGCTTGTGTAAGTTATTCAAAGAAGACTGCAGTGTGTTATGAAGCATGAGCACTCTCTGTTTAACCTTGCAGTATATTTTATTCTGCCTTTAAACAGTTCTTTTTATTCGATTTGTGTCTTTATGTTATGGTTTATTGATGACAAGTTAAGACGAGGCACTGATTTTCACATTCAGTGATATAAATAAATACATTATCTTTTATCTAAACATCTTGTGTTAGCGGGTTTGTAAATGCTAATTAACGTAAGCTGTAATGATGAAACTATGTAACTTGTGGTAAAATAGAACAGCGGGTTTCAAGAGCAATTTTTCATGACACTAGGGATACTGTGATTTTGATGACTATAATTTGGTGCTCAATGTCTGTGATATATGTTTTTATGTGTTACATTTTTTTATGTATCGTCAGAGCTGTAATGCATTGACTTCAGGATATACAACAACAGAGAGTAAACACAAGAAGACTGATTAATTTTTAAAGTTTGATGAGTATTCTGATGAATGAACACAGAAGCAGTTATTTTTAAATCCATTCAAACACTTTTATAGGTATGCCTTAAAGCAGCAATGTTAGCTAACCTAGTTTTTAATGTGATGAAGGTCAGAAATGACCTCACGTCTCCTCCCTTTGCTCTTTTTTTCTCCTCTAGCTGGATGAAGAAACCCAGATGTGGGGTACCAGACCTGCTTGGAGGCATATCTGGATCCCGCAGGAAGAAGCGCTATGCACTAACTGGACAGAAGTGGCAACGCACACACATCACATACAGGTTAGAGAGAGACATGATGCCTCTGTCAGTGTTAATGATTTAACAATTTGGTCTATAAATACAGCACAGACATTAACAGACAGAACTGTGAAATGAAATGCTCAAAATTTATAATGGAGCTTTAAATAAGTTGTCTTAAAGGTACAGTTGTCTTAAAGGCATAGCATACCAATTTTATGAGATCCTTTTTATATTTAATACTCGATCAATACTCTTTCAGAAGATGTATACTAGCGCCTCCTACCAAAAATTAATGTGGACTGTAACTTTAAGACAAGTTAAGGTAAAACCTTTAAAACCTTAAAACCTTTTCTTTCCATTGACTTCCATTCATATGCATGTGAATGCGGGAGAATGGAAACACAAACTCATGTGAAGAACTTTCACGTTTCACTGCGTTCCAAATTTATATCACATGAAGCCATGTGACCAGAAGAAGATTGATACATCACAGCATGACCTCATACCTGAATTAAAAGGACATAAATTTAAAACAGCAACATTGCAGAAATTTTGCATGCTCAAAGTCTAGTGTGACCGTGGATTGTAAGGTTTGGTTGCTATTATTTGACTCTGCTGTCCTTGACCATTCTTTACTTTGGTGATGTCACTTCCTGTTTACATGTCGCCTGACATCTTGTGTAAATACTGGCCTCTATCTGATTTTTGACTCTTAAGATGAATTGTACTGAATCTTGAAAAACCAATCCCTGGTAGGTTGAAACGTACAGACATTGCTCAAATTGTCCCGTCACTGCCATCCTATATGCTTCACTGCAGTAAAGACACAGCCAGGCATATAATAACCTCCAACATTCACTCTTTAACCTTCAAGAAACATATTTGAATTCCCTGAAGATTACCTTCTAAACGGCTCAGAGGAAATAGAGTGTTCTCTCACCTCAATTTAGACTTTCCTGGTCACAGTGGGCGATAACGGAAATGATTTATTCAAATCCTGCTTTTTTTAATTGATGGGCCACCTATGCAAATGGAATGTAAATGAAGACGGTCTTGGCAGTGAGTGACTGGCCTCTATAGAGAAAAGTCAGCTGAGATTTTCAGGGCCTCTCAGTCTGTTAGAGGAAGATAAAGACTTCAATGTGGGAAATTCAGCAGAGATGCCAGTCTAAGGGCAGTTGGCGCAGTTCACTTTGGAAATGAAAATGCTCTCTCTTTTCTATGATATTAACACATCATAATAGTGAGGGTTTTTTACTATGACATTTGATAGTGGTGGATTTCGTACATAGTGAAGGTTTTGATGTTAATATCTGATAAATCTAGAAAACAGACTCAAAACACAACATTTATAGCACATATGAAACAAAGAATTGCTGAAGATACTACAGACACTAGCAGAGATAAACTCTCCCTGGTACCAGAAGAAACTGAACATTACACTTTACGCAACATTATGCTAATTGCAACTACATTAAAGCACTTAGTAAAACAAATTAATTACAGTGAAATACATAATAAAAATACAAATATTAAGACTAGATCTTATTATGGATAATATGATTAAACAAGAACACTGGGGGAAAAATCATAAACTGATAAAGTAATAAATAAGGCAGCCAGCTTTGGTCTGAGTTTTTAAGTGAATGTAACACAATAAGCTTTATAAATTCAAAAGTAAGTGATACAAATCAGCTTGCACTTGAAACTGAATATTAATATTGTGCATTACTGATATAAAACATTTTGGCAGACTTTACACAAAACAACTTAAATTTGTCTATGTCGTTTATCAATTATTCAAGGAAATGTCTAAGGTTGTAGAGTTATCTATATGCACTAAAACAAGTTAAATATTCTGAAATTGAAGAAGATTACAATAACTGACAATCAGTCAAACACAAATTGCACGAAGTCAGATGTGTCAAAACACCTCTCAAATTGCTTGCTACAGATGCGAATAACACAGAAAATCAAACTTAATCCGAATTTTTTTATGATGGACGAAAGTTTCGGAGATAGTAGGTAAAGGTCCTTGCACACTGAGTCCGAAATGTTCGTATGCGTTTTTATGTTTTTTCGTATTCGTCATCCTTTCCTATCAAAATGCTTGCTACGAATGCGAAAACGGAGAAAATCGAACCTGGTCCGAATATTTTTATGATGGACGAAAGTTTCGGAGGCAGTGTGTAAATGTGATTGACACAACGTGAGGTCGTATTTATTTTTTAACGTGCAAAAATTTTGGGCGAGAATTTCGGACTCCGTGTGCAAGGACTTTTAGATTCCTGATGTTTCAACAACAGAAATAAAAAAGGATGTCAGAATTACAAATTTTTTTTGATGAACTATCCCCAAAAAAGCAATTCACTAAAAATAATGAGTAGATTGTAACAGTCAGCTATTAAGAGTATAAACTCGAGTCACACAGTCATTGTCTTCATTGTCTGTTATAGGGCTTGTGCCCTGTTTTACAGATTTATGCGCAAATTTGCATATGCTTGCAAGGGATGGTTATACCTTCAACTCTAGTGATTATTTATTTGACAGAGCTCATCTACAGAGGCCTGGTTACTGATCATTTCTCTTATCCGGTTGTGAGAATTAAATTACAGAAATGGTTATTCATCTGCATTATGTTCCTGTCAAATTACAGTATTTGTACATGAAAAGCCCTGAAGTACAAAGCTATAAGGCTTCGAGTGGCATTACGAACCAATTCGCAAGCCTAAATCAAACCATATATTAGCTTAGTGTTTATATTTACTAGTAAATATTGTTTTTTCTGTTTGTTTTGTTTTTAGCATTAAAAATGTCACTCCTAAAGTGGGAGCACGAGAAACCCATGAGGCCATTCGCCGGGCTTTTGACGTATGGCAAGGTGTCACACCGCTACGCTTTGAGGCCGTGCCCTACAGCGCTCTGGAGAGCGGTAAACGTGACGTCGACATCACCATCATCTTCGCCTCTGGTTTCCATGGTGACAGCTCTCCTTTTGATGGAGAAGGAGGCTTCCTGGCACACGCCTATTTCCCAGGGCCGGGCATAGGGGGCGACACGCACTTTGACTCAGATGAACCCTGGACGCTGGGCAACCCAAACCATGATGGTGAGAGAACGGCAGGTTAGGCCACATTTTCAATTTCAACAATTAACAAACAAATTAAGTTGCTGTTTCAGCAGGAATGTGAAAGAGACAGAGCAGTTAAATCATTAATGACACCTGGAGGCTTTGACAAACACCACTGAAAAATAAATTACAATGTGTTAGCTAGAGCTAGAGCTAAGAGCATTTCTGCAAAACAAGACTCACCTAAAGTAATTAGTGCTATAATTTACAAGCTGAAATGAGTGTTATAACAAACTGTGTTGTTTGTAGCTTTGAAAATACTAAGGGGAGAATTCACTAAACTGCTGCAACACCTGTGTGTGGTATTTAAGTACAAACTCAACAGCGTATTCTTTAACCAGCTTACTGTAAGTAGCCACTAAATGTGCTGGAGCCATTAGGACTACTGTATATGTCATTTGTTAACACAGGTCAGTGGTTTTACACCGAAGTTTTATGTGTTAACATTATGCATTAGGTATCATGAGTTAAACTTTTGAATGGTAGTGGTTAGTGGTAAATAACTTTCAGTCCTGATACTTTAGATGGTGCAGGCTGATAGATCCTTTCAATGCAATCTGTCACATCATTACACGGCACAACTGATTGGCCTCTGCAGCCAGTGAGGTTGCTTGCGCAACATTGGTTGAACACTCATTCAATTGTTCGCTGTAATCTGGTCCTGCAGCAGGTTCCTCTGAAATCCTCCAGCTCCACCTGTCTGGTCCTGCTACGGGATTTATGTATGCCTATTATATCTAGTCTGCCAAGACCAAATACATTAACATTTTCATATTCATTACCATGCTAAAACTATTCAAAGAGTTATCATGATTGAAATATCCTTAAATGTTAGATTTAGTAACATCTGTTCTAACAAGCTATCTGTAAAAATGTTTTCTGCAACCTGATCTCATGATGAAAACGTACCTGTGGGAACTTTTTCGCAAGAAAATATATACTGCCATGTACGTTTTGTGACATATTCGATGTGAAATGTCCACTGGGTGGCACTAAAGGAGTGTTTGTTTGTTTTTTCCCCCGGAACAGATGAACGTACATATGGTACGTTTTATGTGACGTTGGTTTTGTAGGTGTCACCGCAGTTCTGACTTGAAATGTCCGTTGAGTGGCGTTATAAATGTAATGCTCCGTGATGTTTTAAAATAACGTACCATCTACACTACACCTAAACCTGTATGAACAAAAGTGAATGTGACATAAAAACACAATTGCAAGCATGCCGTTTTAGCTTGTTTTTGATCTCTCATCTTTCAGCTTTTTCATCGGGAGTCATGTTTTTCACGGGATTCGTACCCAAGGATTCCGTGCCGGCTGAGCTAACAAGCAAGCATGTTACATCCGCAAAGTGAAACATATGGAGCTGTAATCATAACTGTGTACGAAAACGATTAAAAGTGCTCAATGTTTAATGAGTGTTAATTTCTGTTGGAAACTGCAGTGATATGTACTAATCGGTAAGTATTTAGCATCTTCTGAAAAAGTTCCCACAGGTATGTTTTCGTCATGAGATCAGGTAGGTTTTCTGCGATCTGATATGGATCAAATCCAGTGATCAGTGTTTTTTCTTGTCATCTCTGTTCATGCATTCACTGCCCTTACTTTGCCCTGTTTTCATTCATTGCACTGCAGACATGTCACACTTTTACCATTTAAAGATCCCATTCTAGATTACGTTGGTGAAGTTGTATACTCCCAATAAAGTAAGATTTCAGTAATCTTCTGCATCCTTTACAAACGACTGCTGAAACTCACCTGTGCATGGTATTTAAGTGCATACTCAACACCATATTCCTCAACCAGCTTAAGCAGCCACTGAATGTATGTAATTTGTTAACACTTTACAATAAAGTTCTGTGTTAACATTAGTTAATGCATTAGGAATCATGAGCAATACTTTACAGCCAGTAATGATGCTGATCAGGTTCTAAAGCAATGCAAGTAATCAACGCTATCATTGGTTGCATTTGATTCTTAGGGTGTTCTTCCATGAATATGTCTCGTTTGCACATGTTGATGTTTGTGTGCATGTCAGGTGTCAGCTTTGTTTGATATGTAGTATTTGCGTTATGGTTGTACCCATTAAATGAGAGGTAATCAGATCCGTCTCTTCACTGCGAGCCGCACTTAGAGGCACTCAGCTTTAATTACCTGGGCCGACTGGATGCAGAGAGCTTTTAAGATGCTCATCTCCTTTCACGAAATGTCTCAGCCGAGACAGTAATGAATGGCTGCGACTACATTCGCTACTGGCATTTTTACTGCTGCCTGCACTCAGGACCCTCGGCTGTTTGTTTTGCTGCCGTCTCTGATGTTACACGTGCCTGGCATAATAGCTTCCTGTGGTTTCAGGCTTCATTAGAGTCACCACAGTCTATATGGACCACACACTGTGTGGTTTTCTTTCTTTACATTAAGGCTGATTGGCATCAGCATGTTATAAAATAAGCAGCAATTAGGAGATTATTTTTAGCATGTCATTTAGAAGTGAATCCCACAACATTCACTCGCGGTTACCAGATCAGATTGTACAAAGCTCCAAAAATGTACCATAAAAGCACCATAACAATACTCCACATGACTCAAGTGTTTTGAGACCTATGATAGCTTTATGTGAGAAACAAACATGAAATTTTGGCATGTTCAGATATGTTGTTTGAATCTCCTGTGAAAAAGAAGTTCATTTATTACAGAAATAATATTTGTTTTTCTTTGAAATATGGTTAAGTATGTTTCCGAATGTACCGACAAGCATTTATGGTGAACTAAAAATATACTTTAATGTAACATCTGTTAAAACTTACATGTCATCTATTTAAATATATTGTAATTACACTGTAATTGCATCTGTAATGATGACGTTGAAATTTAGTACATTTATAATGTACTAAATATTTAATGTACTTAAATATACATTAAATATATAATGTACTTAATATTTATAATATTTAAAAACAAATATTATTTCTGTAATAAATGAACTTCTTTTTCACAGGAGATTCAAACAACATATCTGAACATGCCAAAATTTCAAATAAGTATCACTTTAATTTTTCCTCTTTCCTACTACTTGTTTCACTTCTGTTTCAGTTTTTATAACCATTTCTTACTATGTGTTAGTAAGTTGTTGTTGTTGTTTTTACAACATGTATGTTTGGCCCAGTGTTGATGTCTGTA
The DNA here is from genome assembly GCA_021397915.2 of Tor tambroides. Lineage (NCBI taxonomy): Eukaryota > Metazoa > Chordata > Actinopteri > Cypriniformes > Cyprinidae > Tor > Tor tambroides. The sequence goes on along the minus strand of JAFVLL020002335.1, from coordinate 21,887 downwards.
TTGGTTGTTTATTAAGTTATAGTTTTATTTAATTTTAGTTATTTTAGTACTTCATACTACATGGAAATGAAATAATATATATATTCGTTATTTTATATGTATGTATATGTGTGTGTGTACATACACGTCGTTGTTTTGGTGTTTGAAAACCGTGTTATGTTGAAGCATTATTATACTCAACCTTTTGTTGTTGTATTTTAAATTGTTTTTAGCTTTACTTTTTTGTTTTCATTTAAATGTTTAGTTTTTGGAAATATTAGCATACAATTTTTCATTTTTAATTTCTTTTTATTTTCTTAAATGTGTGTGTTTATATAGTATTTACAGGATTTTGACTTTGGTTGTTACTTTTTCTTATTTGTAAGTCGCTTTGGATAAAAGCGTCTGCTAAATGACTAAAAGTAAAAGTAAAAGTATAATATATTGACGTTGAATGTTGCATCAAAAGTTGAAATTTAGTTGTTGTTTTTTTAGTTTGTCATTACAAGATGCACTCGTTAAAATTTGGTCTATATAAGTCTGTATAGAAAAAATATACCTTAATATTTGAATTACACTACAAGCGTACATTTAATATAATACCTATACTGAGAAAGATAGCTTACATAACATTTTCATTCATCATTAGGTCACCATGCAAGATATTTCCAGTTACATATTGTTGTATAATACAAAGCAATGTGGGATCTGTTTTGCATTCTGTTTCCAAAGCTACTGTTTCTGTCATGCCCACACACTGTACACATGAACATTACAACATTAAGTTGGCTCTCAGATCGGGCACTTGAGTGGTGAGTCATAATGCCAGATGCTTCTCAAAGATAAGTGTACAAGCACAACAAAAAACAAAGCAAATCTTGTGTTTGTATTTTCAATTGTATTTTATATTTTCACTGTTGTTTCTATACTCCTTAGGTAATGACCTGTTCCTTGTGGCAGTCCATGAGCTTGGTCATGCTTTGGGACTGGAGCATTCTAATGACCCTACGGCTATAATGGCTCCATTCTATCAGTATATGGACACTGAGAGCTTCAGACTGCCTCATGATGATCTACAGGGCATCCAGAAAATATATGGTGCGTTTAAACCTCTGGTCCCATAATCCACTGGCTTCTACGTTACTGTTTACACTATTACTATTAATACTGATCAAACGTAGGGTTATGGATTTGAATAAAATGGACAACAATAAAGCTAAGCCATATCATATTGACCAGGTTATTATAGAAACATGGTTTTGGGCTCATTTGACTTATTTGGCAAGGAAGCAACTGCATTTCAGTCAGAACATTTCTTGAAAATGGAATAAAAGTTTTACACAACACCATGAAATACAAAGTGTTCATTTATTTGAAATTGAACTTGGCACATGTGTTTTCAAATAGATATTTAAAAGATTTTTTCTTTACTTGACACTCTTGCGATTTGAATTCTGTATTCATTCTGCAGGTCCTCCAGACAGAAATCCTCAGCCTACAAGACTGCTCACGACCGCTACGCCTCCTCGCCTGCACCTACCAACTGACCCTCGAAAGCATGACCGACAGGGTCGCCCTCATCGCCCTCCGCAGAAGTCAAAACCAGCCCACCCCAACTCCAAACCCAACATCTGTGACGGAGGTTTCAACACTTTGGCAATCCTACGACAGGAACTGTTCGTCTTCAAGGTATGAATAATGAACAGCTTCACTGAGAATTAGTGCAGCATAAATTGTGTGTCTCGTAACACCAGTACACTCTTATTAGGATCAGTGGTTCTGGAGGGTGCGAGATAATTCTGTGGTGCCTGGATACCCGATGCAAATTAACTACTTCTGGAGAGGTCTGCCTCCCAGGATCGATGCTGTCTACGAAAACAGCGAGGGGAAGTTTGTCTTCTTCAAAGGTAAGCTGTTTTTCCTTCTAACTTTTAAATCTTACAGTCTAAATATAGGCATGAAAATGTGAAGGAAAGAGCTCAGCTTTCAGGATCTACTAAGGGCATTTTCACACCTGGTTTGTTTGGAGTTAGTTTCAGAACATGGCATGTTTCCTCCCTTAGTTCGGTTCATTTAGGCATATATGAATACAGCAAAAAAACATTTTGGCATGCTTTCAAACGATGCCTTGTAAAAGTGAACTGAACCAAGATGCAAGCGATCTACAGGTCTGAAAACATCTAAAAAAGCCAATTGTCTTTGGTTTTATTATTAATACAATCAATATTAAATGATAATACTATTATTATTATTATTATTAGAAGAAGAACATGCATTTTTTTAAACAATCTTTTCCATTTCTCTGCGTTTCTGAAGGCAACCGGTTCTGGGTGTTTAAGGATACAACTCTGCAGCCCACATATCCTCAGGACATTTCTCTTTTTGGCAGTGGAATGCCCACGCAGAGCATTGAAACAGCTGTTTGGTGGGAAGATGTGGCCAAAACTTACTTCTTCAAAGGGGACAGGTCAGTTTAATAGCTTCTAGCTACAGTGTACAATGGGACCCAGTGGATACCGCCATCACTTGACTGTTCCATAATGTCTGAGACCGTTTTTTCTGTCTCTGTCTACTAATACAGATACTGGAGGTACAATGAGGATATGAGAACCATGGACCCTGGATATCCAAAACCTATTACTGTGTGGAAAGGCATCCCAGACTCTCCACAGGGAGCCTTTGTGGACAAAGAAAATGGTGAGACGTTGAAATGAACCTAGCTGACAATGCAGTGCCCTGCAAAAGACCCCAACCCAATTCACTCATATTACAAATGTAGTTTTGAAATACAGACATTGAGTTTCACAGTACTGGAACTCACAATTAATTATTGCTATAATTGCATTTGTATTGGAGTCATGGCCTGGTGGTTTGCACATATACTCAGACACATTGAGCTGTGACTTTTTATGTGGGTGATGGAAGTTTGAATACGCTTGCATTTTATGTACACAATAAAATAGAGTCTATTAAGTAAAATTGTAAAAAGGCCCAAAATTGTTTTATACATGTATGTTTTTAGTTACAAAGTGAAATATTCTGTTTTTCATAACTACACAAGGATAAAAGTATTGGGACACACTTCTTAATTATTGATATTCCATGGTCAACTGTAAGTGGTATTATTGGAAAGTGGAAGCATTTAGAAACAGCAAGCACTCAACCATGAAGCTGACCACGTAAATGTCACCAAGTGCTGGGATGCTGGGGTGCATGGTGCGTAAAATTCGCAAACGCTCTGCTGATTCCAAACTTCCACTGGCATTAATGTCAGCACAAAAAATGTGCATCAGGAGCTTCATGAAATGAGTTTCCATGGCTGAGCAGCTACATGCAAGCTTCACTTCACAAAATACAATGCCAAGCATTGTATGGAGTGGTGTAAAGCACACCACCACTGGACTCTGGAGCAGTGGAAACTTGTTCTGTGGAGTGACAAATCATGCTTTTCTGTATGGCAGTCTGATGGGTTGGAGAATGCCAGGAGAACATTATCTAACTGCATTCTACCAACTGTAAAGTTTGGTGGAGGAGGGATAATGTATGGGACTGTTTTTCAGTTGAGCTAGGCCCCTTACTCTCAATAAGGAACTCTTAATGCTTCAGCCAAGACATTTTGGACAATTCTATGCTTCTAACTTTGTGAGAAAAGTTTTGTTAAAACCTTTTCTGTTCCAGCATGACTGTGCCCCAGTGCACAAAGCAAGGTACATAAAGACATGGCTGGATGAGTTTGGTGTTGAAGAACTTGACTGGCCCGCACAGAGCCCTGACCTCAACCCCTTCCCAGAAGAGTCAAAGCTGTTATAGCTTCAAAGGGAGGACCAACTGTATGTAGAGTACAGTACAGTACAGTATGTATCTAGAATGCGATGTCTTAGTCAGGCATCCCATTACTTTTATCCATATAATAGCATATCACCACATATAAGTATTTTGTTGAGCCACTAGACTGTAGAAATGCTCTACAACTCTTTCCATCTTAAAATCCCCCCAGAATTTCAGGGTTTATGTAATTGGTTCACTCTGGAGGACACTGTGTTGGTGCCTACAGGCAGAAGAGAAGAAGTTTCTCTGAACTATGACCTTTGTGCAAGTAGTGATTCCTCACACATGTCTTATGGATCTGGTGATATCTGAACTCCTTCACTGTGATAAATGGCCTCTCTGTGGCTTCTCTCACAAATCTCTTTGTTCATGCTGAGTTTTTGATGGACAACCAGTTCTAGGCAGAATTTGGGTTTATAACATCTACTTCTTCATAATTGAACCAACAGTGCCAGATGGGACCTTCAAACACAATTCATGCCCATATTTTATTTTATTCGGACTGGCACAGGTACAGGCAATTATAAGGCAATGGTGTCCTTGTTTTTGTACTATGCATTTTCAGACCTGATAATATGATGGCACTCTTGGAACTTGGAGTACCATGAATATTATATATACTGTATGTATTACTAGTAACAAATAATTGACTTGAGCTCTAAGGTCATTAGACTTAAAGGGCCAGACTTACTAACAGCTTGCGTCAGCGCAAACCGTCTTTTGCCGTTACAATAGTACTGTCAGGATTTACTAAAGACACACAGTGAAGAATTAGCGCTGAAAAGGTGTGGACACAGTTATTTTTGCGCCTGACCTTACTGAATATGCATTTGTATGAGTTCCCCTTTCAGATGCAAAATTTATCGGAGGAGAGTATTAAAATGAATCATGCAATGCAATTTACTAAGATTTGCGCTCATCAAATTACTGGTATTTGCACTATTATTTAAGGCCCAAAAAAGCATGCCTTAAAGAAGGCGGTAATTTGCGCTGTTCTTGGTAGATTGCGCTTTTATGGAATTGTGCTCTAACGCTAATTTGCCCTGTTTAGTAAATCTGGCCCAAAATGTCTTATTTTTAACTAAGAATAACACAATGGTTATGTTTTCCAGTATGCATAGTTCAATTTGTGCTGTCTTCCTTCTCTCCTAAGGATTCACATACTTCTACAAAGGGAAGGAGTATTGGAAGTTCAATAACCAGCGGCTGAGAGTGGAGCCAGGCTACCCAAGGTCTATCCTGCGTGATTTTATGGGCTGTGACGGCTTACCCGCCGACCCCGACTGGGACTGGATCCCTCCACAGGAAGAAGAACCACCACAATATGACAATGATGACGTTGATATCGTACTCAAGCTGGAAAGCAGCGGTGGAGCAGAGAAAGCGGTGGCCATCGCCATCCCCTGTGTCCTGGCCCTGTGCATGATGGTGCTGCTTTACACCGTGTTCCGCTTCAAGAGGAAGGACACGCAGCGCCACATACTGTACTGCAAGCGATCCATGCAGGAGTGGGTCTGAGAATTAAAGGCCCCACTCTTTCTGCTAAAACTATTTCCATCTTAAAAATCCCTTCAAAAGTCAAAAATTGGCTCATCTTGAGACGCTGACTTTATGTCGGTATTTGTTGGCAGAAACGAAGGACGACATAAATGAACAGCATGCCAACTTCCTGTTCCCATTGTCAGCCTTCGTAGATGGCAATGTGTCGTTTTTGTATGGTTTTGGAACTCTGTGTGCCTTTGGGCGGCCATTTTTGTTCCAAGAGTCCTATGCGGGAGTAAACTGTTACTCTACAAACCATAATTATGAACTTTTCAACTGATTTGGGAATTATTTATCATCGAACTGCTGATCTGGATACTCCATAAAGGTTGAACTCACCTGTGTCACTCCAAAATACTTGCTTGTGTTGAAAAACTGATACCCAAACCAAATATGCCCTTAGTGTCCAAAGAGGATTGCTTCATTCACATGGGATATTCTGAGATGACTGGCTTCTTGATCATTATTTGAGTTCCATTTGGCTGCATTCATCTGCAGAATATATGGGATCTGTCTGCTTGGAAATCAGAAGGACCTTGACATATAACATCGGGGCTACATGCAATATTTCGTCGAATGCCTTAATCACATATTGAGTTTATTTTTCTGTGTGTTAGTGTACATGTGCCTGTGTGAATGTGACCCCTTTCCATTAGTTCCTTTGCTTATCACTGTTCTTTTGGCGCACTGCTGACTGACAAAACTTTGCAGTAAGATTTAAAGTGCCACTGACTGTTTAAATGTTCAATTGAAAACAAGTATATGGCTTCTGTCCATGTTCTGTGCTGCTGCGTTTTTCCAGACTCCAAAGCTACAGGATAAAAAATTAGATTTTTGGTTGAGTGCTTCCAGTCAAATCATAGGGAATTTATTAAACGGAAGAATGCCATTTAGCAGAAATACCTAATGAACCTTCCTTAAGAGTCAGATTATCAACCATAAAAACAATATGAAAATGTTAAAGTTATATAAAAAAAACAACAACAACACAGTGCAATATGTTGGCTAGATTTGCATTTCCTGAACAAAATACTTGTGCTTGCAATTGGATTGTGGTAAATTTTTTTGTAAGTTTAGCTTTTGAGCTTTGGTTTGGAGTGGTGCTGCATCATCAGCACCACTCATGCATCTTCTGTCAACCCATAATATAAGATTGTCTTTGAGGTGTAAAGCCAGTTTTGGCACGAAAACTGCATTGCCATATTCCATTCATTATTGTGCATGAACATAGGTGATCGACACATGCACACTAGTAAGTTTCATCTTTGCCCAGTGTCTCTACCACTTTACTTCACAATTTACTACCAAATTATATGTAATATCCAATGAATTTATATGTAATATCCAATGAAAACACTGAAATGTTTGCTTTAACATCACACAATTTTGAGTGAGTGAGTTTCTGAACATGAATTAGCATCGAATACAGCTCCGAAGTGTACATGTTCTCAAGTGGCCAAGACCACAAGTGTAGGCATTGGAACAGGCCCACAGTTAGAAAAATCTGACTATGCTGTTGATGAAATGTCTATTGTACACATACCCTGGTGTATACATAAAATCAGAAGTATACATTAAGCTTAACAATACATAAAAATACAATCTGTTCAGTGGGTTGTACCTCACTGTCAGTCATTCAGCTGTCAAAACATAGAACATATGTTATTTCCAATGGAAAGAAAACATTAAACTGTACAACCTATTGCATGTCTATCTTTCACAGCATTTTTTAAAATTTGGGTCAACTGACTAAGGTATATAATATAAAATAGATACTATGAACAGGCCAATGCAGGATGCATACTAATGCAGAAAGTTGACCAATACAAAAAAAAAAGAAAGAAACTTTTTTAAAAAATAAATTGACAAAAAAATACTCATTTGAGTCTAAATTATTTTATAATTTTACTTAAACATTATCCTGTAGCTAAAAAACACAGTTCATTGTAATATACAATTACAGTTACAATATAGAACTTAATAATCGGCCTAGTAACAAGACAAACACTGCAATAATACTGCAGTAACATTAAGACTGAAATCCCCTGAGGTCATTTTCATTATAGTCGATAACTGAGATGCAAGATGGCACCAGTTGTGTTTGCATGAAATAAGTAAGAGTGTCTGCAGTGTAATATGAGAGACATAAAAGTAGCGCCATTTTCACTTACCCAGATGAGTGGTCTGATATAGAGCATTGCCATAGACAGTGAATATTGGGAAACATCTGATGCTTAATGCTGTGATTTACTAGTCAGAAAAGAAGAAAAAAGAGAAGTTTTATTAGCGCTGCCTTGCAAACACCCAAGGTTTACCTGATAAAGTCCAAGCTTGAGCGGCTCAGTTGCTCTTTTCAGGCATGGGTTTGGGTAAAATAGCATTTGTTACACAGCTAAAGGGAACTAAGATTCTGTATACTGCAATCAGAGAACTAGCTTCACTGCTTATTTCTGCTTTCCATGTAAAAACATTTGTTAGCATGATCATTCTCAGAGCGTATCCGCCGCTAAACACATCAAATGTTGCCGTTTGATATTCCTTTTGAGTGTTTATTAGAAGTGATGTATATTGTCATATGCCTTGTTTTACCTTTCGTTTTATGAACTGATCTATAATGGACTATGGTGTTTCTCGCCATGCCATCAGCATCAGCCTTCCAGTTGCACATGAATTTCCATGCGTGAACTGTTGTTTTCATTATAAACAGAAGACTATCTCAAGAATTTGCCCCGTTCTACCTTTGAGGTCACTGAGTATTGGATGTGTATCTGAACATGCTGTATATATCTCTCATGTAGTGTCTTTATTACGGATATGAAAGGCACATTATGCAGTACATCAATAATAAGATATTATCTATTATCGGATGTGGCGTGAATCATTCTTGTGAACTCTAATGGAAAAGAAGTTAACAAAATGTACCAGGCAACCATAAGACATTAACATGTAATTTATCCCTGAGATTCATGAAAGGTTGTTTGGATAATATAATAAAACAGTTATATATTAAATAATTTCGCTGGCTTATGGAAATATTGTCTCTGTAATATCACAGCTTTATGTTGTAAGGGGTAACTTAATGGACCAGTAAGATCCTGGAGAAGGTAAGATATTTTTAATGTGTTTGAAAGAAGTCTATATTATTTCAGTTTAAAATAACTGTTTATTATTCTAACATATTTTGTTATGTTATTTATTTCTGATGCAAAGCTGAATTTTCGGTGCAAGTGGACAAGTGAAAAGAACTGAGTGACTTTGACAAAGACAACTGGGTCAGAGCATCTGCAAGCAGCAAGTCTTGTGGGGTTTTCCCAATAAGCAGTGGTTGGTACCTACCAAAATTGACACAAGGAAGGACAACCGGTGAACCGGTGTCAGGGTCATGGGCCCCTAAGGCTCACTGATACACGTGAGGAGCGAAGACTAACCCGTCAGCTCCAATCACACAGAAGAGCTACTGTAGTAGCTCAGTTAGAGTCCCTGAAAGCAAAGAGTCACTCAAAGCTACAAAAATGTTGTAAATAGAAACCTCCAGTGTGCAAGCATGCATGGAGCATTTGCCAAATCTCTTTCGCCAGAATGCTACTGTTACAGTTTCAACTGACTGTGCTCTTGCTTTCATTTTTGCATCACCGGCCCTATAAAGAGTCACAACTGCATTTACAGAACAGGATTAAGCACTAAAAAGGTGCTTTTGAGATTTTGAGAGTGTTGAGACATTGGAGTTATTTAAATAATGAACTATGTTAGCAGTGTCTTGTTGTGTTAATCAAAATTTTACCAGCATTTATCAAATTACATCATTACAGTCATTTTGACACACATTTTAACCATCTTGAACTTTATATTTATTTGATTGAAATATGGTTAAAAACTGTAAGATTGTGAAATATTATTACAATTTTTGAATATATTCTTTCTTCTTGTGATGGCAAAGCTACATTTTCAGCAGCCATCACTCCAGTCTTCAGTGTCACATGATCTGACAATCAAGAAACCTTTCTCATTATCACAGTTAAAAATTGCTGTGCCACATAATGAAGTGTGGAAACCTTACAAAGTGTTTTTCACAGGATTCTTTGATGACCAGAAAGTTTGAAGAACAGCATTTTTTTAGTTTATCTGTAATGATTTAAACCTTATGGTGGAACTTTTCGCAGAACTAAACCGTTTTCTTAGCCATTTTTGCAATTACTTGCAGCTCCCCTCAAATTCACGACATGTTGCACAAATCAGATACAGTACATCTATTATTAAATGTGCTTGTAGTGAATGAGACCCACTCTTTGTTTTGCCATCATTGTTCTTTTAGACGAAAGTGTAGAACTTGGCAAGAGTATCTTATATAGCATAGAATAAAAATAAAAATGAATTTTGAAAAAAAAAAAAAAATCATCATATCACCCATAAAATCAAGCTAATGTAATGAACTATCGATCCTCTCCCCATGGCTAGAAGGGTCTTGACCTTTCTGATGCTTATCAATGCTGCATCACGAGTACAAAGAAGAAAAATAAACAGCAGTTTAAACTTTCCAGGTGGGGTTTTTTTTCTGTTAAACAAAAATATTTGCAAGATAATTTAAAAAAGCCTAATACGATTACAGATTCGCACCAGACCAATAAAATAACCTCAAATAATCGATAATCCCACTGTTTGCAAAGTCTATAAATATATGTAGTAACACAGTAGAACCAGCAGATGGCACCATTCTACCATTTTCTGTCTCATTTTTTTACTGCATGATCAATCACGTTTGGTATTAAAAAATAAGAACAAAATAGATTAAAAATAAAATTAGAATAAGTATTCATCTCTGTTGTCTGTCTTCTCTAATTCTCATGTTTTTGATTGTATTCCGCCTGTTTTCAGCTGCGGTGATTCAAATGAAGCAAAACATAATTTCTTTACATATCACCACACCTTACAAAAGTAAAATATCTTAATATAAAAACACATATCAGAAGTAGTTCACTGAGTATTTGTTCCAAGCCCTTTATGTGCATGACACTTGAAGAGGAAAATGTGGAACAACTCTGGATTTGCCCAGAGCCTTTCTGCAAATTTGAGAGTTACAATCCTCCATGACAGAGATTTGAGAAACAGTGCCTGAGATAACAATTGTACATGCATTTCATAAATGGGTGTTAGATTAAAGCTTTTGCTGCAGAAATGTCAAATCACATCCCACCTGGAGTTTGCATGTGAGAGATGCCACAATTTGGAGGAAAATTCTGCAATCAAAGTTAAACTTGAAACTGAGCCTCTCAGAGCCTGCAATAGGAGCAATAGGATTTAATATTTGTGTGAGCAGTTAGCAGGATTATAGTATAACTGTAGTAAAATACAATATTAACATTTCATTCAGCTTGTTATACATCAGGGGTTCCCAACTCTGGTCCTCGAGGTCCACTTTCCTGCAGAGTTTTGCTCTAAACACACCTGAACAAGTGAATCAAGGTCTTCAGGATTACGAGAACATTACTGGTAGGTGAGTTTGATCAAGGTTGGAAAGTTGGACAAAGCAGAATTTTCAGCATCATTTCTCCAGTCTTGCTAGGCTGATTTATAATAAATGTTGGAAACAGTTGTCCTGCTTAATATTTTTTGTGACCTGTGATACTTTTTTTTCAGGATTCTTTGATAAATAAAAAAAATAAAAAGAACAGTGTTTATTCAAAATAGAAATTTTGTGTTACAATAATTGGGGTCAGTCTTTTTTTTAAAGAAATTAATACTTTTATTCAGCAAGAATGTGTTAAATGGATAAAAAGTGATAGTAAAGACTTATATTGTTGGAAAAGTTTTCTATTTTGAATACTTTTTAACTTTTTATTCATCAAATAATCAAAGAAAAAAGTATCACAGGTTCCAAAAAAATATTAAGCAGCACAACTGTTTTAACACTGATAATAAATCAGCATATTGCAATGATTTCTGAAGGATCATGAAACACTGAAGACTGGAGTAACGCCTGATGAAAATTCAGTGCTGCGTCACAGAAATAAATGATATTTTAAAGTATATTAAAATAGGAAACCGATATTAGAAATTGCAATAATATTTCAAAATATTACTGTTTTTTCTGTGTTTTTGTAATAGTCATAAAAGACTATTAAAAAACATTAAAAATCTTAATGAATCCAAACCTTTAAACATCAGTGTATTCTGAGAAATGTCAGTGTTTTTTTGTTTTGTTTTTTTCCCAAGGTTTTCCAAAATATCTTTTTATGTTCCACGCCAGAAAATCATACAAGCTTGAAACAACACGAGGGAGAGTAAACTATCCCTTTAAGTTCTTTTCAAAACATTTACTTGTACTTTCTTGTAGATATCAGCATGCACTTGATGTAGAAGCTTTGTCCATGAAATGCCTTCCAGGACAAACAATGAAAAATCAACAGAAGTACAACAAAGAAGTTAACAGAAGCACTGCTAATGTAGCTTTTGCCTGAGGCTGCATGTTTTCTGTTTTGACTTTATATTTGATCAAAAGATTAAAACAAGTCATTGACATTTTTTTCTCTCCGAAGACTCAAGTTGTTAACATCTGTCATCAACACAGTGGGTGTTTTATTCTTCTGAGGTTTGAAATTGAGATGCAAAGCACCATTTCTCATCCCTCTCCTTCAAAGCCACGAGCCCACACTGAGAGAGCAGGGCTCTCCATAAATTAGTCAGAGGTCTTGCTGGGAGATCGCGATGGCGAATGAGGTGCTTTCAGTTCTGTTTCATACTTCTTTGCTGTCACTCAGCTTTGCCTCCACAACACAGCGGAGTGAATTATCACATCAGCAGAAGTAATGAGAGCCCTAATGCAGATGAGCTGCACTCAGAGTTTTGCTGCATGAAAACCCATCGGAAAGACTAACAGCAGTCAGGTGCTTTCTGAAATGGTGAGTGAAACACGTTCTGGTTAATGCGCCTTCCTTTTATATATCTACCTCTCTTGTGTTCATTCTAGTGGGAAAGTTAATTCACACCCATGCTTTTTTGTAGGCAAGGTTTATCAAACCACTCAAGATTAACCATTAACCAGTTGGCCGATAAAGTCATATGAACACCACAGTATGTACATATAATTACAGAACATTTTCTTTGTGCAGTTTACAGTATATGTTTTGGATTGTAGCATTACAAGGTGTTCTGAGTGACCAGCTGATGCTGGGTCAACGACAAATGATTTTACACCAATAAAGTTTTTTTTAAGAGTGTACACTGCAAAAAAATAAATACTGTAGTTGAGAAAATGATTAAAAAAGGCAACTTCATGCAGTAAGTTTACAGTACTGTTTTTTTAGTTTTTCTCAGCAAAGATACTTTGTTTAGCCAATATAAAATATTCTTGTCACAGCAACTGAAACAACAATGACATGGAATTATATAAGCAAAGTGTAACAATTGCATCAAGAATATAGTGAAATGTTCTAGAATCTTTAATGATCAACATTATATTTGTTTATAAAGGAATAATCACCCTATAAAACAAATATATCCAAGATATAGAGTTGAACATACTTAATATTGACACACAAACCTCAAGAATGGCAGTAATCAACAAATGTAAAAAGATGAGCTCTTTACATCACAACACTAACCATAACGACAAATAAACAACAAAAAAGTTTAAATAAAGTCAGAAAACAGCAAAACAATAATCCTATAGCAGTAACTGTATAATTTATTCATGCTGCAATGCATGCTGGGAACTTACAGAGTATTAACATTTCAGCAATATGACATTTTTTTGTTCAGACAGCTGTGTTTGACTAGTTGTGACAACATAATTATTTTGGTCTGAGAAGGGTTTTTATGTAGTTTCAAGAAAACTGCATTTCTTTGTATTTGAGACTCAAAAGCTTTAGCAAACCGGAAAATATTCAGTTGCTTACATTATTTATCAAGGAGGCAACAGTTGTTTCCTGTGATTGTAAAATAAAATCAATAATAAAATTTCTATTAACAATAAATTTAACAATTATTAAAAAATAATAATTACAATTTTGTCAATAACATTTTTGTTACTTGAAATAAAATGAACATTAATGGAAATAAAATAAGTTCTGATTTTTTTTATATTATATTTTATTTTAGCTAGTTGTGGCAACATTTCTCTAGGCTTACATATCAGAAAATATAATTTCATATGCTTTGCATACTTAGAAAACAATATTTTACAATGATACGACATAATTTTCCATGTCATTTATAATTTATGCTGTTCATAAATTTCATCTACTTTTATGGTGTAAAGTTTCAGAGACTTTTTATCAACAGATGATTAAAAAAAAGTGATTAATAAGTGATTTTTTTTTTTTTTTTTTAAAAAGGTGAGGGTCAAATACTATTTTTTTTCTAGCAGTTGCAAGGGGGAAAAAGTCCTTAATGATTGTTTCTTACAAACATGCAGCTTTTCACTTCACAAGATGTTAACTAATTAATCATGTGGATTAATTGAGGATTATTGTGATGTTTTTATCAGCTGTTTGGACTCTCATTCTGACGGCACCCATTCACTGCAGAGGACCCGTTGGTGAGCAAGTGAATGTAATGCTAAATTTCTTCAAATCGGTTCTGATTAAGAAACAAACCCATTGACATCTCAGATGGTCTGAGGGTGAGAAAATTTTCTGCAAATTTTATGTTTGAGTGAACTACTGAACAACTAAAGTATTCTTGTTTCAGTCATCTGAGGTGTAGCATTCAAACAGGTGTCTGTTTCACACCAAATGGCAGAAGCCAAGGCCATTTATTTTGAACTGGCCTTCAAAACAACACACAGTTTTTACCAAAATGAAATGATTACTGCTACATACACAAAACTATCAACTATCATTTGAGGTTTCATTCATGTATAGCATAACAATGTGGGACAAATGTACAAGCTAAAATTGAATACTTACATTTAGGTTTGCTAGTGGCAGAAAGTACTAAAAGGCCAAAAAAGGCTTTCTTCTGGCCTGCTTCTCTCAAAAATATACAAGGAAGCTTCTGCCTGACTGTATACACAGCATTTTTGGCACAGCACAAACTGAAGTCCTCTCTCAACACTTCAGATGTGTAATGAGAGAACCACATGCTGATATGAATCTCCCAGACTTGCGCCAAACAATCCCTGATTTGCATAAACTGTGATGGGTCACAAGTCTATCAAGCAGAATAGAGAGATTATGCTGAACTAATTCACACCCAAGGCTGCAGAAGCGTGTCAGCTTTGAATAATCTTCTGCCTGATGCTTCGGCAGATGTGTCAAGATAAACTTCATCCACCAATCAAGTGATTTATTTGTTCAGGTGAGATACAGAAGTTGGTCAGAAAATATAAACAGGCATCAAAGAGATGACTTATCTGCATGTAAATTTGAGATGCACAAAAGAACCAACACTTCAATTTTTTTTAAACAAGGTTTTAAAGATCAAACATTTGCTCAATGAATCACAGAGATCATCTCATAGAAGGTGAATTCAGGTAAGGGCCATTTTAGCTTGATTGTACTGTGTTTATTGTGTATGCACTGTCAAAGTATATCAATTAAATCAAAATGTTACATTTTATTTTGATAGTCCACTTTAGACATTCTACTAACCACAAGTAACTTGGAACTACATGTCAACTAATAGAGTACTAGTAGGTTAGGGTTAGTCAAATAAGTTGACATGTATGCAAAGTTACTTATAGTCAGTAGAATATCTGTTAGGGGACCTTTAAATAGTGTTGCAGATATTAAGCAGACAGCCTAGCCTACTAATACTCTAATGACTGGTAGTTGACATGTAGTTGTAAAGATACTTATAGTTAGAGTCTTTTAGATTAAGAATATCTAAAGTGGACTATCAAAATAAAGTGTTACCAATTAAATTAATGATAAAATAATTCAATGCTGCTGCTGCTACAATGTGACATTGGTGTATATGGCAATCCCTGTGTTTAGTTCCTGAAAGTTTCTCACTCATAAGTATGACATGGTGTGCATGTCTGTACAACCTGTAAATGTGATCTTTCGCACACGACCTGAAAGGTGAAGCCAAAACATTTTGATTTCCATCTGGTGGCTGGCTGCAGTATAGGTCATAAACCCTGCTCTGCGTGTAAACAAATGGGATGTGAGCCAAACTAAATAATCAAATTACACTTCAAATCATTTTTTTCCCAAATATGGTTTCCGTCATTTTAGGTAGTTCTTATCACACTATGTTCAAGTGTTTGTTTTTATAATAAGTTTGCTTTTAGTTACAGTAGTTATTTGATGCTATAATAACGGAGTATGGTGCTATGATTGTGAGCTTGCGATTGGGTTTGTGGGTTTGACCTCATGATCTCTACTGCTCGGGCTCCAAATGAATCACTACTGTGCAGACTCCAAATGACGTCATTTTCGCAAGATGACAGCGGCTATACTGGGATGTTTTGGCTTCACTTTTCTATAATGGAAGGGAGTGGAGATACGTTGTCCATCTTTTTTTACAGTCTGTGTATCACAGATCCACAAAAACAACTTAAAACACTGTATTATGCATGTCAGGCAAGTAGTTGGCAATGTCACTTTGTATAGAAACACAATACGAACATATAACACGCATACATGACGTCACCGTTTTCGCAAATTCAACTTTTTGTAGAATTTTTTTCAAAATGACAGACAATAATGGTATAATTTTCAAAAATGTGCACTTTAAAGGAATAGTTCACCCCAAAATTTAAATTCTGTTATTAATTACTCACCTTTATGTCGTTCCAAATCCGTAAGACCTTTGTTCATCTTTGGAACACAAATTAAGTTGTTTTTGATGAAATCCGAGAGCTCTCTAACCCTAGACAGCAAGGGTACTACCACGATCAAGGCACAGAAACTTAGTAAAAACATCAGTAAAACAGTCCATGTGACATCAGTGGTTCAACCGTAATTTTACAAAGCTATGAGAATACTTTTTGCGTGCAAAGAAAAAAAAACTTTATTCAACAATTCATCTTCCCCAAGTATGGAGAGTACCACGATATATGCGCATGCTGTGCTCTGAATGTAATCAAGGCACAGCGCATGCGTGTTCTACATCAGCAGCATCACGCGCATGCATCGTCATATACTCTCCATAATGGCGCTAGAGTGACGTGGAGGAGAAGAATTGTTGAATAAACGTTGAATGAATCACTGATGTCACATCGACTGTTTTACCAATGTCCTTCTGTGCCTTTACCATGGTGTTACTCTTTCTCTCTATGGAGGGTCAGAGAGCTCTTGGATTTCATCAAAAATATCTTAATTTGTGTTCCGAAGATGAACAAAGGTCTTACGGGTTTGGAACGACATGAGGGTGAGTAATTAATGACAGAATTTTCATTTTTGAGTGAACTATCCCTTTAAAACCAATTTTTAAAGGTTATTTTTTCAGACACCCAAAACACCACTTAAAGGAACACTCCACTTTTTTTGGAAATAGGCTCATTTTCCAAGTCCCCAAGAGTTAAACAGTTGAGTTTTACCGTTTTTGAATCCATTCAGCCGATCTCCGGGTCTGGCGGTAGCACTTTAGACGCTTAGCATAGATCATTGAATGATTAGACCATTAGCATATCTCAAAATGAGCAAAGAGTTTCGATATTTTTCCTATTTAAAACTTGATACTTCTGTAGTTACATCGTGTACTAAGACCGATGGAAAATGAAAGTTGCGATTTTCTGTGCCGATATGCAGCTAGGAACTATACTCTCATTCTGGCGTAATAATCAAGGAAATTTGCTGTCGTACCATGGGTTCAGCAGGCGCAATGATATTACGCAGCGCCTGAAAGCAGTCCCCAGCTCAGTAGCCCATGATAGCAGCCTGAGGACTACTTTCAGGCGCTGCGTAATATCATTGCGCCTGCTGCACCCATGGTACGGCAGCAAAGTTCCTTGATTATTTCGCTAGAATGAGAATATAGTTCCTAGCCATATCGGCCTAGAAAATCGCAGCTTTTCATTTTCCATCGGTCTTAGTACACGATGTAACTACAGAAGAGTCAAGCTTTAAATAGGAAAAATATTGAAACTCTTTGCTCATTTTTGATGACCAAATGCTAATGGTCTAATCCGATTCAATGATCTATGCTAAGCTAAGCTAAAAGTGCTACCGCCAGACCCGGAGATCGGCTGAATGGATTCAAAAACGGTAAAACTCAACTGTTTAACTCTAGGGGAGGTGTAAAATGAGCCTATTTCCAAAAAAAGTGGAGTGTTCCTTTAACGGCCAAAATGCATAAAAAGTTTAACATGTTTAAAAATACATAAAACCAGTGTCATGCAAATGCTCCCTAACACAGCGTTGGTTTGCAATTGCATGCTCTTTGAACTCCTGTGTGTATTATTAGTTGTAAATGATTATGTTTGCTGCTAATAAAACCTCGCCTCACCTCGTCCTTGCTCCTAAACCTATGCCTTTAACAATAATATTTTCATTTCTACATTATAAGGTTGCTCATCAAATATAACTACGGTCAAAATATTATTATGACATTACTGTATTTGTAACATGGATCAAAATGCAAAGAATAAAAAAAAGTTTTAAGATGTTTTGGCATAGCTGGCCTACTTTGTCTAAATGTGCTAGATAGGTTTCAGGTAAAGTGGACCACCTTCAACCCTCAGTAATTCTACTCAAATATATGAAATAAATTGACAGTAACTGATTATTTTATCATTTATAATTGAGTGTGATTGACTGATCATCTCTCCAGGATTGGCTCCAGGATCCCTGCAATTCTGCTGAAGAGAAGTAGTTTGGGGCATAAATGCATAAATGGCATTTTTTTTAATGAAAACAGCAATAAGTGTGCAGTCAGGAATTTCAAGTACACTGCAAACAGTGTTTTAAGAAAATGTTGACAGAATAAAAAAGCTTTAAAATGTTTAAAATTAAAGGTTAGTCGTTCCATTTCTTTCTTTCTTTTGTTAGCCTATTTGTTGTTGCGTTATATTCACATTTTTACTATTCTGTTATTTCATAATAACCAATTATATGAATTTTACTCATAGCCTATATGTCTGTGTGTTTGTTAAATACGAATATGTGTTTGAAAATGACTAATTACTAATTAAGATGCAGGATTATTTTATGATAAATCAGTGATAGCCCACTTTACCTGAAAAGACCATTTGTCTGAAGTGCATGGCCTCAAAACAACATATGAACTGAATTTATATATATATATATATATATATATATATATATATATAATAAAAAATTAAAAAGAAAAAAATAATGCATAAAGAATGCATAATGAATCATTAGTAAATGATGACAGAATTTTAATTTTTTGGATGATCTGTCCCTTTAAATATACACTTAATTTTGATAAGGTCTTGGGGTCTTCACACTGGACCAGACATATCAAACATATCTGGATTATTCTGCGAATTTATTCACATCCTGGGCCATTGGTTAGCTGACACACATCTTCAAAAATAATATTAAACCTTTAAACCCTAATGAGACATCATACATTCTTTCTTCATGCCATATGGATCTTGTAGTCTTTGATGGGCTTTTTTATTATTTTCTGTGGCTGTACACTGTCAGAAACAATACTGACAACAATGTCTGTAGAGGTCATCTCATCATACACATTGTATTGCTGTCATGTTAATGGATTATAAAAGTTATAAAGAAAAAGATGAATAGGACTAATAACAAGCCAAATCAAGATTAGGAAAAATCAGATTACTGATTATACAAGCTAAATATCTTTACTAAAAGTGAGGGCAGGCTTTTTTAATATTTCAAAGGGGAAGAATTAAAACTGACATGAGAAGCTCACAGCTGTTTGGCAATTTGCAGTGGGCTGATACTTAATAGTCTTTCCTGCTCTCTCTCAGGGCTAATTTTGTACACAAATCCCTGGTCGGAGAACTCCCCAGGACCTGTCACTATTAGTTAGATCAGACTTGCACAGGGAAAAGGTATCACAGCTCAACATGCCACTTTAAAATCATGGATCACTGGTTAGATCGAACTTTGCATGTATGTGCACTTTGTTGCATACAAATTGCTTTCTCAATATGAAAAGTATATTTGGGATCAGCTGATGTGATTCTAATAACATAGAATAAAATTTACCAAGATTTATGATATCCCTTATGTACATTTGGCAAACAGTCTCATTAGGCTGTAAAAACAGCAGTAGGGCATATAAATTAAGTAATACAAGCACAGTAAATAAATGAAACAATTAATAGTCAAACATGCTAAATTAATTTTGTAATAAAGCTGCAGGAAAATGTTAAACATGATGTGCTGGTCTAAGCATGTTTAAGCTGTTTTTCCACCATGGAAACACAGCAATTATTGTTTAAACATTAGGCTATAACCTATCACAAAAATAGTAGCCTACTGGATTTTCGGCTTCATGATGATAAATAGTTTCCAAATGTTCTGTTTCATAATAACAGGCTTTATTTGCTTAAGGCACTCACTTGAGTGAGGATGTATTTTCCACAAAGAGCCCTTGTATAATAAAGAACACTTCTCACAGACGTCAGTGAACAGAAAGGGGCGTGGTATAAGCGACTCAAAGTTTAAAAACAGGCGAACTGACTAAATTTATCCACATCTTCGAATTAGAGGTACTGCATTCGTTCTTAATCATTTGATTGTTTATTAATTTAATTATTTTGCTTTGAACACTTCAGTTTACTGTGTTTAACTCATAGACTGTAAAAGGTTTGACTGTAGAGCGGTAGAGGTAATATCAAGTCTCGCGATATACACATAAAATCGCGAGACCTTGCTGCACCTGTCGCTGTCAATTTGGAAGTTGAGCTTGCCTACAGGTCTTGTTTCTCACTTTATCCTTTATTGTTTATTATAGATCACTAATTGCATTACGTTGTGTGATTTAAAAATAACAGCTAATAACACTGCATGTTTATCGCCTGTTGTGGTGAACTTTTTAAACGATTGTCATTGAGAAAGACTCGCAGTCTGTGCATTAGTTCTGTCTAATTTAAGAAATCTCAGTCTTATACGTTTGTTGTTGTTTAATGTGAATACAGTTGCGCGGATACAGTATATATACTAACTATTTATAATCTCTACGACACGTGCATGCATTTTAAAGAATGCATTTGTTTGCACGCATTGCAAGTGAATTTACTTATGTATTCCGTATTAGAAACTAAGTAGACTGCATTAAATGCAGTCTGTATTCTTCAATCAGCGCAAAGTCCGAACCACCAAGGCGTGGCTAACCCATTACATCTCTTATGAGACCGTCAAGATGAGTAATTTGTACAGCAGCCTACAGTTTTACACCAGCTAAGCATGCACTTCGTCTTCTTAAAGCATGCAGTTATTTAAATCTTGGAAATTGAGTCATAAGTGGGGGGAAAAAAAGGTTAAGTAATTTTTATTCTTTAAACTATGTATGCACTGGATTGTAATAATACCATAGACTGCAAAGTGTCAGTGCAACATAAAAATGCACCAATTTGCTTGGCAGCCCTATTTATTTTAATAACTGTAATGTTAACTATTTGTTGGACAGGATCGCAGAACCATGCCTGAACAGAGCGGTAAGGTCCAGACGGTGCTGGGTCTGATAGAGCCCGATCAGCTGGGCCGCACCATGACCCACGAACACCTTACGATGACGTTTGAGTGCAGCCATGTTCCCCCAGCACCTGGAGATGAGGGTGTTGCTGCAGCTCCCATTGAGATGAAGCATCTGTACTGGTTGCAGCAGAATCCATACAGCCACCATGAGAACCTGCTGTTGAATCAAGAGATTGAGGCGGTGAAGGAAGAGCTGTTATGTTACCGTAAAGCAGGTGGAGGATCCATAGTGGAGAACACCACCACGGGCATCACCCGAAATCTGACCGTTCTGCGGCAGCTGGCTAAAGAGACAGGTGTGCATATCATAGCTGGAGCGGGGTACTATGTGGATGTGACCCACTCTGATGAGACAAGAAAGATGACCGTTGAGAAGGTTTGTGGTCTAGTATCTGAAAGAAGTCTCTTGTGCTTACCAGGGCTGCATATATTTGATGAAAAATACAGTAAACAGTAATATTGTGAAATATTATTACAACCTAAAAGAAATGTTTTCTGTTTTAATATATTTTAAAATGTAATTTATACCTGTGATGGCAAATCTGAATATTCAGCAGCAGCCATTAATCAGTCTTCAAATGATTAGCATTTATTGAAATAGAAATCTTTTGAAACATTTTAAATATTTTTACTGTCACTTTTGATCAGTTTAATGCATTATTGTTTCTTTTATCTTACCCCAAACTTTGGAATAGTAGTTTTTCTTGGTTTCTACAGAAATATTAAGCAGCTATAACTGTTTTTGTGCACCAAATCAGCATATTAGAATGATTTCTGAAGGATCATGTGACACTGAAGACTGGAGTAATGATGCTGAAAATTCCGTTTTATCATCACAGGAATAAATTACATTTTAAAATATATTAAAATATAAAACAGTTTTTATGAAAATGTAGCCTTTGTGAACTTCAGAGTAGAGGGCTGCATTGGGTTTGGGCTCCCGCGGGACCC